>JABMCL010001026.1:87500-90000 GCA_018857735.1 Alviniconcha marisindica | reverse complement strand
ATAACAAAGACATGAGTCGCCTACGGTAACGCTTACCTGGTAGGCGAATAAATAACGAGTACATAAATGGGGAGCGGGGATAGCTCAGTGGTTAGATCGCCGGACTCGTGATTGAAAGGTCGCGGGTTCGAGTCCCTGCAAGGTCAGCTTTCTGTGCTGACTCTTATGTTGGCATCCGTTTCACCCCCGTGTTACCGCAGTAGCAGCTAAAAGATCCCGGTCATTCTGCCAACAGTGCCGGTGGCAGTTACAACTAAACACACATGCACCTTACATATGTGGCTTGGCATGAAGTGACATGGTGCATGTTTGAATGGTGTACACAGAACTTGCGCCGAGACGGCAGCAGTTTCACGTGGCACCAGCCATGTCAGCGCTCTAATTACACCACTTTAGTGAATATTCGAAAGCGCGATATGAAAAGCCGGTCACATGCGAGCGCAGTGAGTCTGCTCGAGAGCGGAGAATACCGCTAAATAAAAGCGATCAACAACAAATGTCACCAAAGGTACGTCTTCAAGATCCAAGTCCTTGTTGCTGTGTTCGTGTGACACGCACGTTTTGTTGACCTTTTATAATCACCTCCCTTTGTTTGTTGACTGTACGAGACTGATGACAGCAGAACGAAAACAAAACATACTTGGTGGAATACAACTATAAATATAAAAGAATTTTACTCGCAAAACGTAATAAAACATCATAAAACATGGCTTCCAAGATCGATTAAGTACATAGTCATTATACTCGTATTCTTACCGACCAGTGCACACAAGCACCTATCCACATACGTACTCACAGACCCATCTACATCCACACACAAAAAGGAAGGCTTTATTACAGCCATTGTCGTTTCATTTCCCCGTGGGCTGGTTTGGTCCAGCGGTAAGGCGTTAGGCTGGTAAGCAGAGGGACGTCGGTTCGATTCTGCTTCGGCTCTCCCTTCTCTTCAGAAAGATTGTGATTTGTGTACACTGTCTTGCGACCTTGACCCTCACAATTAATGAAATATTAAAATGGCTTTCATCGCTGCCCGTCTTAATGCAGGAGACATTCTGCTGGTGACAGTGTAGTGAAAGGTATATACCTGTCCTGGCTAACCCCTCCACCCCCTACATGATCCCCGTCCCTAATAAGCCTTATGGTTTCTGTGGTCGTTAAGACCATGTTTACTTACTGCATCTCCCCGTCCCTAATAAGCCTTATGGTTTCTGTGGTCGTTAAGACCATGTTTACTTACTGCATCTCCCCGTCCCTAATAAGCCTTATGGTTTCTGTGGTCGTTAAGACCATGTTTACTTACTGCATCTCCCCGTCCCTAATAAGCCTTATGGTTTCTGTGGTCGTTAAGACCATGTTTACTTACTGCATCTCCCCGTCCCTAATAAGCCTTATGGTTTCTGTGGTCGTTAAGACCATGTTTACTTACTGCATCTCCCCGTCCCTAATAAGCCTTATGGTTTCTGTGGTCGTTAAGACCATGTTTACTTACTGCATCTCCCCGTCCCTAATAAGCCTTATGGTTTCTGTGGTCGTTAAGACCATGTTTACTTACCACCCCCGCCAGAATCACTTTTTTGTTCCTACTGGTTTAAGATACATTCTGCTCTACCTTCTTCTTTTTTCCCCCGGTCCTAATAAGCCTTCATGTTTTTTGTGGTTGTTAATGTTTCTTCTGCTTCTTCTTGGTTGTTTTGTTACTAACCTATGGTTCTGGGTGCCACCCCTTTTCCACGTCAAACTGCTCTCCCCGATCGAAATAATGTAAATGGTAATAATCTGTGGTCGTTAAGACCATGTTTACTTACTGCATCTCCCCGTCCCTAATAAGCCTTATGGTTTCTGTGGTCGTTAAGACCATGTTTACTTACTGCATCTCCCCGTCCCTAATAAGCCTTATGGTTTCTGTGGACGTTATGCACCATGTTTACTTCACCACCCTGCCAGTATCACTGTCAGTTTGTATCACTACTGGTTTATAGCATACATTCTGCTCTACCTTCTTTCTTTCTTTCTTTCTTCTTCTTCTTGGTTGTTTTGTCTTCTTCTTTCTTCTTCGTGGTTGTTTTGTCTTCTTCTGCTTCTTCTTGGTTGTTTTGTTACTATACGTATGGTTCTGGTGCCACCCCTTTTCCTGACGGTGCAAACTGCTCTCAACAATGACAGCGATCGAAATAATGTGAATAATAAATGACAACTCTGTAGAACCTTACTCAGCTGCGCTGGTCCAAAGCACTTTACAATCAAACACTAAGCTTTTATGTACAATACGGTTAAAATGCTCAAACACATATGTGGTATGACACCCAGCACGAATTAGTAATGGTGGTTAGTTATTGGATTTTAACGTCCCGTCAACCGCACAGGGTCAGCTTACGACGCATCAAATATTCAGAATTCGTTTACACCGGTCTGAAACAGAACAAGGCCCAGATATTCAGAATTCCTTTACACCAGTCTGAAAGAAAACAAGACCCAGATATTCAGAATTCTTTTACACCGG
>JABMCL010001026.1:72500-77500 GCA_018857735.1 Alviniconcha marisindica | reverse complement strand
AACCCCCCCCCCCCCCCCCCCCCCCCCCCCCCCCCCCCCCCCCCCCCCCCCCCCCCCCCCCCCCCCCCCCCCCCCCCCCCCCCCCCCCCCCCCCCCCCCCCCCCCCCCCCCCCCCCCCCCCCCCCCCCCCCCCCCCCCCCCCCCCAACCCACCAAAAACACAACCACAACCCAAACAACCAAAAACACACACACACCACACACACACACACACACACACACAACACACACCACACCCAACACCCCACCACACCACCACCACACAACACACACACCACACACACAACCACACACACCCCACACACACACACACAACACACAAACACACACACACACCCACCACCACCACCACACACCCACCACCACCCACCACACAACCACACACAACACACACACACACACCACCCACACACACAAACACACACACACACAACACACACACACACACACACACACCACACACAACAACACACACACACACACACACACACACACACACACACACACCACACACACACACACACACACACACACACACACACACACCACACACACACACACACACACACACACCAAACACACACACACACACACACACACATTCCACACACACACACACACACAACAACACACACACACACACACAACACACAACAACAACACACACACACACACACACCACACACATCACACACACACACACACACACACAACACACACACACACACACCACACACACACACACACACACACCACACAACACCACACACACACACACACACACCACACACACACACACACAACACCACACACACACACACACACACACACACACACACACACACACACACACACACACACACACCACACACACACACACACACACACACACACACACACACACACACACACACACACACACACACACACACACACAACACACACACACACACACCCACACACACACACACACACACACCACACACACACACACACACACACACACACACACACCACACACACACACACCACACACAACACACACACACCACACACACCACTCACCACCACCACACCACACACACCACGCACCACACACACACCACCACACACACACACAACACACACACACACACACACACACACACACACACCATACACACGCACGCACGCACCACACACCACACACCACCACCACACACACACACACACACACACACACACACACACCACATTCACACACACACACATTCACACACACACACACATTCACACATACACACAAAAAGCGGAGATTCCGCCGTACCACGATTAGACTGGATGCTTGTTTCTATCAAACTGCAATAAAACCAAGGCAACCTACTCCTTCTTCTTCCTTTTTATTTCAGTAAACAAATTTTTCACATTAGTGATATATCTTTTTAAATGATTAGACTGTATTAGGATAGTGTGCGGCCTGACTGTCACACTGTTTGTTCAGAGCAGGCCCTGGACGACAACTCCGTAGTGAGAGACCGGCTGGGCAATGAAAATGATTGATCGGTAGGATATTGTTACTGTTTTTTCTGTACGTGCTTCTGCCCTGCATTTGCACTGCCGGGCCGCCGGCTACCGGCGTTCGATATTATTTTGTTAAATGTCACAGTTCCGTTTCGTTCAGTTCAAGATGGTATCTTTGCGCTCAGAAAAGCCCATAATTATGCGCTCCATCCCGTCTCTGAGACTGAAGCTTCCCCAACGTCGCCTTTGAAACGATTCCAATGTCCGTCTGATTGACGATGGCCCTCTCTCGTCCTTTTAAGGAAGATCGTCTAGCGCTTCCTCTTTCCGCGCCTCTGTCCTCGAGGCGGACGATGTTGTAATGTCCTTGGCCTGACCACAGTGTCTCAAGCTCCTCAACACTTCACGGATCTTCGGCCGAGAAGACCAAACTGCAAGCACTGGTTTACGACATCCTTCCTCCAAACACTGCCATAGTTGATTACGCCAGAGGTCTCGCAAAACTGTCAACTGACGAACAGTTTTTCGATGATGCTCAAACGGCAGTAAGTTTGTAACAAACAGCTCAAATTATATCAGACGTTTCTTTTATAACTGATCACGTTGCTTACGCTCAAACCCGCTTTTTTTCTTCTTCTCCTTCACCCCACTACCCAGCCCCCCCCCCCCCCCCCCCCCCAAAAACAAAAACAAAAACAAACAAACAAACAAACAAACAAAACAACAACAAAAAACTAAAAAATTGACCGCTGATTTGTTTATTAAATTTGGTCTATCTTTGTTCATAATGAATGTCGTGTGCGAATGTAACTTCGCTTTCTAGCCCCCAGGGGCAAAAAGCTCAATAAAACCTTGAAACCTTGTCTACGATCTCAGGTACAGGGAAATCACTCAGTAAATGCTGTTCTCCCATAAGAATTGCTTTTCACGTGAGTTTCTTCCCTTTACATGGTTTGCAGTTTCTTGCACTTGTCAGGCCAGTAAGCCTCGTGCTTTGTTGCTAGTCTTTGCCATATATGTGTGTGTATGTGTGTGTGTGTGTGCGTGTGTGTGTAAATTACGTAAATTACTGGTTTGTTTATTATGTAACTTTTGTATTTTCAATAACTGTTCTTTGAGTTTTAAAATATAAAATATGTGTTATTGTGTAATGTAATGTAGTTAATGTTCAGCCACGTTTCAATTTCTCTGATGAGATAATAAAGTAATCTTGAATCTTGAATCTTGAATATATTTCCTGCAATATCAGTTTGTCGTTTCTTGGTGTGTGTGCGTGTGTGTGTGGGTGTGTGAGTGTGTGTGTGTGTGTGTGTGTGTGTGTGTGCGTGCGTGCGTGCGTGCGTGCGTGCGTGTGTGCGTGCGTGCGTGTGTGCGTGCGTGCGTGCGTACGTGCGTGCGTGCGTGTGTGCGTGCGTGCGTGCATGTGTGTCTGGCGGTACGTGTTTGTGCGTACGTGTGTGCGTGCGTGCGTCTGGTAGTCTGCATGCCCACTTGCGTAGATAAGTAACTGATGTTTCCGATGTTCCTGCTTCTTCTGTTTTCCCGACTGATCTGGTCAAGCTGCTGAAACTCTGCCATTGTTGCCATGTGTAGCCTACGATGTAAGCTAAAGGGAAATGTGTGATGTGATCGGCTGTTTGTTTTCCCTCTTTTAATGCTCAGGGCAAACCGAAAAGTGATGTGTAAGAAAAAAAAGGAAGAAAAAAATGTATACAAAATCGTTCAAGTAAATGAAATAAACCCGTTCATTTGACAGAAGACAGAGGAAGGAAGGAAGAAAAAAAGAATGGAGCTGGTGGTGATAGTGGTGGTGATAGTGGTGGTGATGATGATGGTGGTGATAGTGGTGGTGGTGGTGGTGATGATGATGATGATGATGATGATGATGATGATGATGATGATGATGATGATGATGGTGGTGATGATGGTGGTGATGATGACGACGATGGTGGTGGTGGCGGTGGTGGTGGTGGTGGTGATGATGATGATGATGATGATGATGATGATGATGATGATGATGGTGGTGGTGGTGGTGGTGGTTGTGGTGGTTGTGATGGTGATGATGATGATGATGACGATGATGAATTCTGACGTATATAATGATGGTGATGACGATATATAAGGAGACGTTTGGCATGATGAATATGACGATAACTGATGATGATGACGATGACGATGATGAATACAATACAGCAATGCTTTAATAATCCACGAAAGAAATCCATCATCATCATCTTCTTCTTGTTCTTCAATATATATATATATATATATATATATATATATATATATATATATATATATATATATATATATATAAGTATGTAATAATATATATATATTCCCCCATGAGCATCTTCCTCTTCTTCTCCTTCTTCTTCTTCTGCTCACCCTAATCCGCTATCCTGTTCTTCTTCTTCTTCTCCTTCTTTTTCTGCTCTACCTAATCCGCCATCTTCCTCTTCTCCTTCTTTTTCTGCTCTCCCTAATCCGCTATACTCTTCTTCTTCTGCTCACCCTAATCCGCCATCTTCTGCTTCTTCCTGGTCCAGTGAGGTGACCATGTGCACTTGACAGGACGTCAAAATCCAGTTAATAACTACACGCTCTTCTTCTGCTGTTGTTTTTTCTTCTTCCTTTTTGTCTTTGTAGCCTTCGTCGTCTTCTGTGCTATCACCATCACCGTTTAAGAAAAACGGTTTTCTTCTTCTTTTCTTCATCATCGTCGCACAAATAAAACCAAAATCGTAAGAATCGAGACGGATCTTTATTTTTCTCTTTTTTTTCTTCTTTTTTTTACCCGGGGAGGATGCGTCTCATATTTACGTGGGTGCTTAGGCACTAGGTTGCCTCCACAGTCATATAAGTACCCCAACCTTTCGGGGGGCGCTCACCGCGTCGCTGGACAGCTGCGCGGAGTTGAAGATCGAGTGCCCCTTCAGCGGCGTAACAAAATTGGCAGAGTTTGCGGTGCTCGGAGTTGAAGATCGAGTGCCCCTTCAGTGGCGTGACAAAATTGGCAGAGTTTGCGGAGCTCGGAGTGAGGGAGGGAAGGTGAACGATTCGTCCTGTCCTCGTCAGACGCCAGGGAGTCTGTAGCCGTGACCTCAGACCCTGACTAGTTATTTCCTTACCGCCCCTGACGACCCGCCCACCGAGGGAAGAACGGACTGCCCGTGACAGTATGTCTGCTGCTGTTCCGCCACTGTAGCTCAGTCGAAGATCCACCCCGACAGCGAGGTCAGAGTTTTTTTAGTATGCAACTGTTTTCCTCTAAGTGACGTACGCTCGATGACATACACCGTGACTCAAGCCAGCCAGTTCAGAAACTTTTTAACGGAAGTGCAATATGTCTGATTATTCTCTCAGTCGAAGCCAGACAACGGTGTAGGAAAACTGATGATTTGTTACATTATTGATGTGTGGATGGCGACCTCCCAAAGACCATTGATCATTGTCTGCCTGTCTGCAGTTGGCAAAGTGTCTGCTGATTTGAAACGAGTC
>JABMCL010001026.1:47500-50000 GCA_018857735.1 Alviniconcha marisindica | reverse complement strand
TAGTTAGTTACGACGTCCTTCCTACAACCACTGCTATAGTTAGTTACGACATTCTTCTTCAACTACTGCTATAGTTAGTTACGATATCCTTCCTACAACCACTGCTATAGTTAGTTACGTCATCTTTCCTACAACTACTGCTATAGTTAATTACGTCATCCTTCCTACAACCACTGCTATAGTTAGGTACGACAGCCTTCCTACAACCACTGCTATAGTTAGTTACGACATCCTTCCTACAACCACTGCTATAGTTAGTTACGACATTCTTCTTCAACAACTGCTATAGTTAGTTACGACATCCTTCCTACAACCATTGCTATTATAGTTACGACATCCTTCCTATAACCACTGCTATAGTTAGTTACGACATGTTTTCTACAACCAATGCCATAGTTGGTTACGACACACTCCCTACAACCAAAGCTATATTTGCTTACGCCATAGGTCTCAGCTGACTGACATTGTTTCGTTGATGCTCAGATGGCAGTAAGCTTGTAGCAGACAACTCAAAGTATAGCAGGCGTTTTCTTCCATAAGCGCCCAAATTGCTTACGCCTGTGCAAATAAATCCGAAATCGATTGAATCGAGACGGAACTAATTTGGTTTTTACCGGAGGCGGACGCGCCTCCCGTCTGTACCTGCCTGCTTGGACGCTACGTTGCTTCCACAACCTTATTAGGACGCAGACCGTTTGGATGGCGCTGACAGTGGCAGTGGATAGATGCACAGCGATAAGATCGAGTGTCCCTTCAGTGGCGTTACCAGTTCTGGCAGACCTTGGAGGAAGGGTACCGGAAAGCGAGGCTCTGAGTTTGGGCTAGCAGTAGCGAGAGACTGGACTCGAATGGTTTTGGGGTCGAATCCTTGTGTAACGTGGGCTATAGATAGCTGCAACCGAGAAGGAAAAAACAAACATTTTATTTTATTTTTAAACTTGATATGGTACGTCGCCGGACCTAACTTTAGGTATAAATGCGACGGGAGGGGAATGCTTTGGGCGTGAGGCGAGTGCTTTGGGTGTGAGGGGAGTGTTTTGGGCGTGAGGCGAGTGCTTTGGGTGTGAGGGCAGTGCCTTGGCTGCGAGGGGAGTGCCTTGGGTGTGAGGGGAGTGCCTTGGGTGTGAGGGGAGTGCCTTGGGTGGCGACCCGTGGTCTGAAGTCCTCAAGCGTGGGGACCTTCACCTGGTCGTCACTGAGGTGGTTCCAATCGGTGGTGATGCGGACAAAAAAGAAAGAAAAGAAAAAAGAAGAAGAAGAAAGAAGAAAAAAAGAAGAGTTCTTGTGCTGTTCGGTATTTGAGTGAGGGACTAAGAAGAGACTGGAGTTTAGTGTTGCCTGTCTGTCTGTAATGTTCTTTGCTGTGAAGTCCCGGAATTTTATTGGTCTAATTTGTCTTTTGTTTGCTGGAAGGGGTTCTAAGAACTGTTCGACCGGCATGACCGGAACCAGCCCCTCAACCACCTTATAAAAGAAAGACAGGCATTGTTGTTTACGTCGGTCCTGTAGGGTGGGGAGGTCTAGTTTATGGAGCATATTGGTGATGCAGCCTCGTTTATTTTGTTTGTTCGTTTTTGTTGTTGTTGTTGTTGCTTTTTTCTTGGTGGCAGCGGGGCTGGGTGTGGGTGACGCGGGCTGCATGATGCAGAAAATGACTCCCTGTGTCATGTACAGTGTCCTCCAATGCAGGGCACAATCTCACTAATGCAGAAATTAATTTTGCATATTGTGCTGACAGAGTTTTGGTTGTTTGTTTCCTTTGTTTGTTTTTGTGTTATTGTTTTTGCTTTTATGCGCTTGACATGTGCGAGTTGACACTTTAATTTCCCGTAATGGGATCAATAAAGTATTCTCTATTCTGCATATCAGAACGGACAAACACAGTGTCAGATAATATTATTAATTTCTCAAATGTCTTGGACATGCAGGCACACTCACGTCGGACTAGCAAGCCTGGTCCAAATACAGACAGAATACAGGAAATGGGCAACTATAAGCATACACAGTGCCATTTATTTAGAACTAGCAAAAGTCAAAGCATACACAGTGCCATCTATTTACAAATAGCAAAAGTCAAGGCATACACATAACCATCCATTTACAACTGGCAAAAATCAAAGCATACACAGTGTCAGCCTATTACAACTGCCAAAAATCAAAACATACACAGTGTCAGCCTATTACAACTGCCAAAAATCAAGACATACACAGTGTCATCTATTTATAACTGGCAACAATCAAAGCGTGCACAGTGCCATCTATTTACAACTGGTAACATATTCTGGCTTACTTCAGGAAGGCAAAAATGAAAACAACAACAACAAAATCTAAGCAAGTAAGCAAACAAGTCGTCCATGCAGATATTTTTTAACAAGTACATTCTTAAAGAACCAGTGTCAACTACTCCAAGGTGAGCACAAGCTCATGCAGGTGTTGTTTCCCACAGAAAGCGATTTGCCCTTTGCAGTGAGAACTTGCAGCTAGGCCAATGAGGGTATCG
>JABMCL010001026.1:17500-35000 GCA_018857735.1 Alviniconcha marisindica | reverse complement strand
TGTCGTTAAAAAGAAAATCGCTACTAGCCCCTTTTTATTTCTTCCCTGTTGGTCCCGATACCCCCCCCCCCCCCCCCCAACCCCCTTTTAAAAAGAATATATACATATCTCACTGATGGCCCTGTTTGCCCCACTCCCCCCACTCCCGTTTAAAAAGAAGAAGATATACTTCGCTGTTAGCCTTCTTCATGGCTTCCTTGTTCGCCTCCCTCCCAGACCCCCATCCATCAAAATTTTTGCTGCAGCCTTCTTTGACCCCCCCCCCCCATTAAAACCCCCCCTCGCCCCCCCCCCCCCCCCCCCCCCCCCCCCCCCTTCCCCCAAACAACCCAGCTGCTCCTATACATCAGTTCTCTTTTTCTTTTAACTTCCATGCTTTCGTTTTCTTGAAACCTTAAACAACTCTTTTTTTCCTCTCTTTCTTTCCCTCCCCCTCTCTCTCTCCTTCTTCTCCTCTCTCTCTCTTCTCTCTCTCTCTCTCCCCTCTCTCTCCCCTCTCCTTCTCTCTCTCTCTTAAAATGATGTTTTGATTTTGAATTTATATTTTGTTTTGGATTGTTTGCCGAAGGGCGGGATGTAAAAACGTATTGTACTTATTCCATTACCCGCCCCCTCTTTTTGGATGTAAAGAGGCACACATGCTTATCTATTACCCGCGTAAATAAGAATTACTTTGATCTCTCTCTCTCTCTCTCTCTCTCTCTCTCTCTCTCTCTCTCTCTCTCTCCCCTCTCTCTCTCTCTCTCTCTTCTCTCTCTGTCTCTCTCTATCTCTTCTGTCTGCTGTCTGTCTGTCTGTCTGTCTGTCTGTCTGTCTGTCTGTCTCTCTCTCTCTCTCTCTCTCTCTCTCTCTCTCTCTCTCTCTCTCTCTCTCTCTCTCTCTCTCTCTCTCACGTCCCTTCCCTAACTCTTTTTAAATATCCTCTTCAGACTGCTTTCATTCCACCGGACCTATCTCCCGGGGATCAATGGACTGGATCGTTGCCATGCAGAATGGAACAATCATAACTATCGGAGGATGCCCAGGAAATCTATGGATTTTGTCCAATGCACAGTTCTCACAATCGATCCCTGGCCCAATTAGCAACGCGGAGATGTGGCATGTGGTAGATAGAGACATGAGGGGCCGCGGCTATCAACTATGGTTGGAGAGGTAGCGGGGGTGGGGGGTGGGAGGAGGTCGTGGGGGTAGGGGGGTGTACGGAATGGGGGGGGGAGGGGGCGGGGGGGAGGTCGTGGGGTACGAGGCGGGTGGGACGGGGTGAGGTGCGGAGGGGGGGGGGGGAGGAGGGGGGCGGTGGGGGCTGGGGGTAGGGGAGCGGAATGGGGGGGAGGGGGGGGGGGGAGGAGGTCGTGGTGGGTACGGGGGAGGTGTGATGGAATGGGGGGGGGGGGGGGTGTGGGTGGGAGAGGTGTGACGGGGGGGGGGGGGAGGGGGGGGAGGGTGGGGGCGGGGGGGTGGAGGAATGGGGGGGGAGGGGGGGGAGGGGCGGGAGGAGGTCGGGGGGGAGGGGTGGAATGGGGGGGGGGGGGGGGCAGGGGGGGGGAGGAGTCGTGGTGGGTACGGGGAGTGTGATGGAATGGGGGGGGTGGGGGAGGGCGGGGTTTTGGGGTGGGGGGAGGGGGGGGGTGTGGAGTGGGAGGGGGGGTGGGGTGGGGGGGGGGAGGGGGGAGGGGGGGGGGGAGTCGTGGATGTACGAGGGAGGGTTGGGCGGGGGGGGGGGGGGGGGGGGGAGGGGGGTGAATAAGTGTAAACAGACCATGCAACCACACCACACACACACACACACACACCACACACACACACACACACACACACACACACACACACACACACACCACATACACACACCACACGCACGCACGCACACACACAGGCACGCACACACATACACACACGCACTCGCACGCACATACGCCCACACACATCCCACAACACACACACGCACACACACACACGCACACACACACACGCACGCACACACGAACACACGCACACACACACCACACACACACACCCCACACACACACACACCACACACAACACACACACACCACACAGCGGCACGCACAGACACACACACACGCACACGCACGCACATACGCACACACACATACGCACACACACACGCATACACACACACGCACGCACACACGCACGCACGCACGCACATACACACACACATACACACACGCACACTCACACACGCACACACACACACACACACACACACACACACACACACACACACACACACACACACACACACACACACACACACACACACACACACACACACACACACACACACACACACACACACACACACACACACACACACACACGTGTCAAGACAGCACATCAGTCAACGTCAAGTTGGGGTGACGGCAGTGTTTAGAGAATGTGTATAACAGATAATCAATATTGTCTGAATAATTACCATTGACCGATTTTCGTGCCGACCTTATCCATTGTTATTGTTGGAAAAGAAAAAGGAGAGACAAACAAAACAAATCAAAACGAAAACAGGACGCACTTTTGATATTTTGTTTCTTTTCTTTTCAGAATATGACCTGACTGACATAATGTTTATGTGGACCAAAAACCAAACAATGTTTGTTGATCAAAAACAATAATAATAAAAAATCGTACAGTCACTTAAAGTTAGACGATCTCGGTGTGGTACTCAGCCTTGGAGAAACATGCTCCTCTCCGCGATAAAAGTACAAAGTTAAAAACTGCGTGGGGCTGATTTTCTTTTGATGTTGGCGAAAGACAGGGGACAATGGCACCGTTGTCCTATCTTTTTACTGATTTGTTGTTTAATTATCATCCACATCACTCTGCAGCACGGACATTAACCAAATTAACCCGACGCCCCGATCGGCAAAGCCTTTTAAAAAAAGAAAAAAAGAGTTAGACCTTTTTGCACTGTCTGTCTGTCTCTGTCTGTCTTTGTCTCTCTGTCTCTCTGTCTCTTTGTCTCTGTCTCTGTCTCTGTCTCTTGTCTCTCTGTCATCTCTGTCTATCTCTCTCTCTTCTCTCTCTCTCTCTCTCTCTCTCTCTCTCTCTCTCTCTCTCTCTCTCTCTCTCTCTCTTCTCTCTCTCTCTCTCTCTCTCTCTCTCTCTCTATCTTTCGTCTCTCTCTTATTAACAAAGGTACACGCACACACACACACACACACACACCACACACACCACACACACACACACACACACACACACACACACACACACACACACACACAACACACAAGTACACCACACACACACACACACACACAACACACCACACCACACACACACACACACACACACACACACACACACGCACACACAGAGGAGGAGAGTGTTATATTAGTGTATATATGTATACCATACAGGTACATGGTGTGTATATATGTGTGTGGAGAGATGAAGAGTCTTTAGCATCTCTTACAAATCTTCTTCTGCCACAGGATGCTCCCTCACACTCAAGAGAGAGAGAGAGAGAGAGAGAGAGAGAGAGAGAGAGAGAGAGACTAACAGACAGACAGACAGACAGACAGACAGACAGAGCCAGGAGACAGAGAGAGACAGAGAGAAGAAATTCCCGTTCCTTTTTTTGGTCCCCAATGCTAAGCAGCAGGGTTATAAACAATCTGATTCTGATGAGGACCATTATTGTGTTAGCCTGATCTAAAGTCCTGTCAACAGGTGAGGACCATTATTGTGTTAGCCTGATCTAAAGTTCTGTCAACAGGTGGGGACCATTATTGTGTTAGCCTGATCTAAAGTCCTGTCAACAGGTGAGGACCATTATTGTGTTAGCCTCATCTAAAGTCCTGTCAACATGTGGGGACCATTATTGTGTTAGCCTGATCTAAAGTCCTGTCAACAGGTGGGGACCATTATTGTGTTAGCCTGATCTAAAGTCGTCAACAGGTGGGGACCATTATTGTTTAGCCTGATCTAAAGTCCTGTCAACAGGTGGGGACCATTATTGTGTTAGCCTGATCTAAAGTCCTGTCAACAGGTGGGGACCATATTGTGTTAGCCTGATCTAAAGTCTGTCAACAGGTGGGGACCATTATGCTTAGCCTGATCTAAAGTCCTGTCAACAGGTGGGGACCATTATTGTGTTAGCCTGATCTAAAGTCCTGTCAACAGGTGGGGACCATTATTGTGTTAGCCTGATCTAAAGTCCTGTCAACAGGTGGGGACCATTATTGTGTTAGCCTGATCTAAAGTCCTGTCAACAGGTGGGGACCATTATTGTGTTAGCCTGATCTAAAGTCCTGTCAACAGGTGGGGACCATTATTGTGTTAGCCTGATCTAAAGTCCTGTCAACAGGTGGGGACCATTATTGTGTTAGCCTGATCTAAAGTCCTGTCAACAGGTGGGACCATTATTGTGTTAGCCTCATCTAAAGTCCTGTCAACAGGTGGGGACCATTATTGTGTTAGCCTCATCTAAAGTCCTGTCAACAGGTGGGGACCATTATTGTGTTAGCCTGATCTAAAGTCCTGTCAACAGGTGGGGACCATTATTGTGTTAGCCTCATCTAAAGTCCTGTCAACAGGTGGGGACCATTATTGTGTTAGCCTGATCTAAAGTCCTGTCAACAGGTGGGGACCATTATTGTGTTAGCCTGATCTAAAGTCCTGTCAACAGGTGGGGACCATTATTGTGTTAGCCTGATCTAAAGTCCTGTCAACAGGTGGGGACCATTATTGGTAGCCTATCTAAAGTCCGTCAACAGGTGGGGACCATTATTGTGTTAGCCTGATCTAAAGTCCTGTCAACAGGTGGGGACCATTATTGTGTTAGCCTGATCTAAAGTCCTGTCAACAGGTGGGGACCATTATTGTGTTAGCCTATCTAAAGTCCTGTCAACAGGTGGGGACCATTATTGTGTTAGCCTATCTAAAGTCCTGTCAACAGGTGGGACCATTATTGTGTTAGCCTCATCTAAAGTCCTGTCAACAGGTGGGGACCATTATGTGTTAGCCTCATCTAAAGTCCTGTCAACAGGTGGGGACCATTATTGTGTTAGCCTCATCTAAAGTCCTGTCAACAGGTGGGGACCATTATTGTGTTAGCCTCATCTAAAGTCCTGTCAACAGGTGGGAACCATTATTGTGTTAGCCTGATCTAAAGTCCTGTCAACAGGTGGGAACTATTATTGTGTTAGCCTGATCTAAAGTCCTGTCAACAGGTGGGAACTATTATTGTGTTAGCCTGATCTAAAGTCCTGTCAACAGGTGGGAACTATTATTGTGTTAGCCTGATCTAAAGTTCTGTCAATAGGTGGGGACCATTATTGTGTTAGCCTGATCTAAAGTTCTGTCAACAGGTGGGGACCATTATTGCGTTAGCCTGATCTAAAGTTCTGTCAACAGGTGGGGACCATTATTGCGTTAGCCTGATCTAAAGTTCTGTCAACAGGTGGGGACCATTATTGCGTTAGCCTGATCTAAAGTCCTGTCAACAGGTGGGGACCATTATTGCGTTAGCCTGATCTAAAGTCCTGTCAACAGGTGGGGACCATTATTGTGTTAGCCTGATCTAAAGTCCTGTCAACAGGTGGGGACCATTATTGCGTTAGCCTGATCTAAAGTCGTGTCAACAGGTGGGAACTATTATTGTGTTAGCCTGATCTAAAGTCCTGTCAACAGGTGGGGACCATTATTGCGTTAGCCTGATCTAAAGTCCTGTCAACAGGTGGGGACCATTATTGCGTTAGCCTGATCTAAAGTCCTGTCAACAGGTGGGGACCATTATCGTGTTAGCCTGATCTAAAGTCCTGTCAACAGGTGGGGACCATTATCGTGTTAGCCTGATCTAAAGTCCTGTCAACAGGTGGGGACCATTATCGTGTTAGCCTGATCTAAAGTCCTGTCAAACGCACTGGGTCACTCTCATCCCGAATAGTCACGCAGGTCATATGAGGTCAGATAATATAAGATAACACGTTATTGTCCTTAAAAGGCAATTTACCTTGAAACGTACCATCAATGTAGCATGTGAATGGGAAAAGAAAGAAAAAAAAGAAAAAAATATAATAAAAAAATCGAATTAAACGAATGATAATTCAACGTAAGTCATATAAATAAATAAAACAAATATGAGGCGAACGGTTGATAACGAAGAGGGCCCAACCATTTGGTTAAAACATGAATGAAAAGTGAGTATACTCTGTCTGATAGTGTAAAGTAATTTGTATGAATACAAACAAACTTTCTGTTGCGGATTACTCCCCATTAAAATGTGATTGAAGCAACTGATACGTTGGGTAATAAAAAGTAAGAGAGAGGGAGAAACAGACAGAAACGTAGAGATAAAATAATACACAAGGATCAAGATTTAAGCACAAGTCGGCTTTTTCGCAGATCTGTCCCTAATGACAAACTAAAATGCATCTTAGGAACAAAACAAAACAAATAAGTATGACTGTCTAAAACTTGTGCAAATCTGAATTTTCAGGGGAGAGAGAGAGAGAGAGAGAGAGAGAGAGAGAGAGAGAGAGAGAGAGAGAGAGAGAGAGAGAGAGAGAGAGAGAGAGAGAGATTGACGGATTGATTGGTTGATTGATTGATTGAATTTTATTTCTCAACAGTGAAGACATTAGGACAAAGGCCGACTCACATATCTGCCGTTGCTACAATACTACTAATAATCAAGACATTCATTGTCAAATATTATGACAGAAGGCCATAGACAAATACAGCATCAATAATAATAATAATAGAATATATAAAACGAGACAGTGACTGCAATGGAAAAGAAAATAGCAGTGAAAAACAACAGGAGCGAAAAAGTAAAAAACTCAATTAAACACACACACACATACACACAAACACACACACACACACACACACACACACACACACACACACACACACACACACACACACACACACACACACATTTGGGTAATTTACAGAGATAGCAGGGGTAGGGGAGGGATAAAATTAAGCTGAACTAAACGACGAGAGAGAGAGAGAGAGAGAGAGAGAGAGAGAGAGAGAGAGAGAGAGAGAGAGAGAGAGAGAGAGAGAGAGAGAGAGAGAAGAAGAAGAAGAAGAAGAAGAAGAAGAAGAAGAAGAAGAAGAAGAATGTATTGCAAAACCCAAAGAAGAAGAAGACTGTATTGCAAAATCCAAAGACGAAGATCGAGACCTCGCCCCATCCGCTTTGCGTGGTGGCAGCTAAGGAGGACGCGACGTGGTTTGATGCGGGCGTCGCTGGCGCTGGCAATTGCAGCCAATGGCATCGCTCCCTTTGCCAATATCTAGCCCCGCCGGTGCCAGACTGCAACTTTAGCAAGCGGAACAAGCCGGTCCATCCTCTTCCTATTCTCTCTTCGCTGGTGCTGGTGGGTCTTCGTTGGAGTTGCAAGACTTGCCTAGAACTTTCTTCGGGACGTTGCCAGAGGTATTGATTCCGTCCGTTTCCCTCTGTGCCACACTCGCTGCCTGGATAGCAACTTGTGATTCATTTACGCAACAAGCCGCCAAATGCTTTGGGTGTCTGCCTTATAGAATACAAGATGCTCTCTTCCTTACCTTTTTCTTTTCTTTTCTGGAAGGGGGGATAATGGGGTGGGGAGGTTTGGTCTTGTTTCAGAAAGGAAGAGGACAGAATAGAATTAATACTGGTACAGATTTTAAGTCTCCGTTACAGCAATGTAAGGCGATCCATTTCCGCTACGATATATTTCTTTCCCTTCTCTATCTGATAGGATGCAGTAGTTTGGGGAAAGGGTATGACTGTTTCAGAAAGGAACAGAAAACGGAACAAGATATCGATTTAGAAAATGATAAGTCTCCGCCTGATACTACGCAGAACAGTAGAGAACAGGGCTCTATTTTTACAACACAAATTGTTTCTGTTGTTTCAGAACTGACGTACAAATCTCCAAAAAGGTAATCCACGAACAAACTTAGGCCGCTGCCACACGAGAACTTAGCGTGCAACAACCTGCCACAAGCATCACCAGACTGACGTAGACTTGAACACGTGAGGTTCACACGACTACGATGGACGCGTGGATTGGAACCCTGACCCTGTGCGTCTTGCTCGGTATGACCTCGGCCTGGACGCATGGTCTGACGAGGAAGGCCTACAAAACCGACACGTACCAGTTTCCATGGGCACCAGCACGGCGCAGCGCCTACATTCCCGTGAGTAAATACAACTTTTTATTCTCTCCTCATGCAGTACACATTGGTATAACCCCCCCCCCCCCCACCCACCCACCCTCCTCCACCCCCTTGTCTGTCTTGTGTTCATGTCTGTCATATTTTCCCTTTTTATTCTCTGTCATGTAGTCAGTACAGGTTTATATTCTTTCCTGTCTATCCTGTGTTCATGTGCGCATTTTTATTTCTGTCATCAGGCAGCAGTAAACACAGGTTTATGTATAATATACCCCCCTCCCCCTCGACCCCCCCCCCCCCCACCCCCACCCCTGCCCTTGTCTGTCTTGTGCTCATGTCTGCCATATTTTCACTTTTTAATCTCTCGACATGCAGTAAGCACAAGTTTATATTCCTTTCCTGTCTGTCTTGTGTTCATATCTGCCATATTTTAACTTTTTATTTCTCTCGTCAGGCAGTAAACACAGGTTTATATATAATACCCCCCTCCCCCTTCCCTCCTTGTCTGTCTTGTGCTCACGTCTGTCACATTTTCCCTTGTTATTTCTCTCGTCAGGCAGTAAACACGGGTTTATGTACAATCCCACCTGTCTGTCTTATGTTCATGTCTGTCCTATTTGCACTTTTTTATTCTTTCGTCATGCAGTAAACACAATTCTTCTAACTCAATTAGTATGAATTTTGCTCCCTCCTAAAAGTCGACTTGGCCTGACTGAGTTAAGTGGCTGAATGGGCGTAAAGAAACGGCTTCCTTCCTTCCTTCCTGCTGCATTGATGTGCAATATTTCCACAGCGTGCGGCACTTTCTCCATTCATATTCAGTTTTATTCATGTCTGTATGTTCTCCTCCCTTTTAATGCCCATCTCAGTTTATGACCCAAGCTGTGTCATGTTTCTCTGTCTTTTATTTCTTCTCTCTCTCTCTCTCTCTCTCTCTCTCTCTCTCTCTCTCTCTCTCTCTCTCTCTCTCTCTCTCTCTTCTCTCTTCTCTCTCTCTTCTCTCTCCTCTTATGTTTGTGTGTGTGTGTGTGTGTGTGTGTGTGTGTGTGTGTGTGTGTGTGTGTGTGTGTGTGTGTGTGTGATTTTGTGTTATTTAGCTGGTTTTTTCTCTTCTGCGTACTGATTGGTCGTTTTTTTCCTTCTCATTCTACCAACCTATCATCAATAATATATGTATTTATAATGTGTGTGTGTGTGTGTGTGTGTGTGTGTGTGTGTGTGTGTGTGTGTGTGTGTGTGTGTGTGTGTGTGTGTGTGTCTTACGGCCTTTGTAATCGCTCTGGGCTTTTATGAGATGGGGCGCCAAAAATATTATTATTATTATTATAATTATTGATCGCTTTTGTATAGCGTTCTTTGCTGTCGAGCAGATTCACTGCGCTCTTGTCGCAACAGATTCTGTAGAGCATTTTATAGCGCGTTCTTGAATAGCCACTTAACACTCAAATAAGCATATTGCTTTTGTGTTTCCTGCACTTATTTGTTCAGCTTATGATTACGATGAATGAATAAAGTTTTGTTTAAACCAAGTGGTATACTAGCTTACAGCGCTGTTTGGTTGTTACATGGCCGGTGTCATGTGAAACCGCTGCCGTCTTGGCACACGTTCTGTGTACACCATACAACCATGCACCAGTTTACGGTGTCACTTCTTGCAAAGCCACATGCATAGGGTATGCAAATCCACATGCATAGGGTACATGCGTGTTTAACTGTAACCTGCCACCTGCACTTTTGGCAGAATGACCGGATCTTTTTTTACTTGCTACTGCGGTAACACGGGGGTGAAACGGATATCGAAATAGGAGTCAGCACAGAAAGTTGACCATGGAGAAGAAAATCCTCACTCCGTTCCTGCCGGGACTCGAATCCGAGACCTTTGGATCTTGAGTTCGTCGTTGTACCATTGGGCTATCCCCTCTCCCCATCGTTATGTTTCTGTTGCTGTTTGCCCATCTCCGGCTCCTTTCTGTGTTAAGTAAACACGCACCTGTGTGTGTGTGTGTGTGTGTGTGTGTGTGTGTGTGTGTGTGTGTGTGTGTGTGTGTGTGTGTGTGTGTGTGTGTGTGTGTGTGTGTGTGTGTGTGTGTGTGTGTGTGTGTGTGTGTGTGTGTGTGTGTGTGTGTGTTTGTGTGTGTGTGTGTGTGTTTAAGATTCAAGATTACTTTATTATGTCATCAGAGAAATTAAAACCTGGCTGAACATTAACCACATCACAGTAAACAATAGCAAATAAAATTATCGTATATTTTAAAACTAAAAAACAACAAAAAACTATCGAAAATACAATAGTTAAATATTAAACTAGTAATTTACGTAATTTACACACTATGAAAAGGAGGGGGAGTTTGCTCGTGTTATTTACAAAAACGTTTGAACGGATTTATCTTTTCAAAAATGCTACTGCCTGAAGAACAAAACGTCTTTTTTTCTTTTTCTTTTTTTTTGTTCTTGTTGCTGTTGTTATTTGTTTGTTCTCATTATATTAGATTTCGGTACGCGAAATCGTATACCAGATGGAAGAAGCTCATAATGTTTAACAAGGACATGACTGTTGTCATCCACAATCACCCTAGCCTTCCGTACCACACGACGTTCATACAGTTGACTTTAGTGTTCTTGTATTTCATCCACAACCTTGCCACACACATTCACCACTTTATTCAGGACATTTTTGCTTTTCACATTCAAACCTCCAAACCAGCACAGGAATGAAAATGTTAAAACTGATTCAATACAACTCCGGTAGAAAATGCGTAAAACAGCAGCACTGACATTAAGAGATCTTAGCTTTTGAAGGCAAAATATTCTTGGCTGACATCTTTTGTGAATAAAGTCAGTGTTTTTGTTAAGATTCAGCTTGTTGCCTAAGACTGTTCCTAGATTTTTGTACTCACTCACTCTTTCAACTTTCACGCCATCAATAAAGAGATCTGGAATGACAGTCGGAGCTTTTCTAAAATCAGTCAGCATTTCCTTTGTTTTCTTTACATTCAAGTCAAGGAAATTATCCCTCCACCAGTTACTGAACATTTCATCTTAGCAAAATAAACAGAAACGTGTGTGTGTGTGTGCGTGCGTGCGTGCGTGCGTGCGTGCGTGCGTGCGTGCGTGCGTGCGTGCGTGTGTGTGTGTGTGTGTGTGTGTGTGTGTGTGTGTGTGTGTGTGTGTGTGTGTGTGCGTGCGTGTGTGAGCATGTGTGTGTGTGTGTGTGTGTGTGAGTGTGAGTGTGAGAATTGTAAGTGTGTGTGTGAGTGTGTGACAGAGAGAGAGAGAGAGAGAGAGAGAGAGAGAGAGAGAGAGAGAGAGAGAGAGAGAGAGAGAGAGAGAACTCGAACTCAAAAACTTTATTTTACAAGGATTGTACTTTAGGTTCTGTCAAAAGCTGTCTTACATCTAGTCCTTGCTAAGCTACTGATGAGTAAAACTAAAATGACAGCTCATCATTTATAAGCATATGAATGCGCAAGTGAACGTTTATGCATGAACTTTATACATGGACATGAGAACTCCCACACAAAAAACATAGCGCCAGTTGCACACAGATCAGACATCACACAGTTATACATGTATGTCCATACAACCAGCAAATAAAACAGTATAACATTTGATAAGTTCATATGACTAATATCGGAGAAGAAAGCAGAAGCAATCAATACTTATCTTCTAACCCAAAATAAGAACAAGGCAGAAAATGATCACACGCCCAAAGCAGTCGGGAAGACTGGTCGGAACGGAACAAGTGTAGAAACTAGGTCTCAAGTGATCATTCACTGCAATGGCAATCTCTCTCTCTCTCTCTCTCTCTCTCTCTCTCTCTCTCTCTCTCTCTCTCTCTCTCTCTCTCTCTCTCTCTCTGTCTTCTTCTGTCTGTCTGTCTGTCTGTCTGTCTGCTCTCTCTCTGTCTCTCGTCTCTCTCTCTCTCTCTCTCTCTCTCTCTCTCTCTCTCTCTCTCTCTCTCTAAAATGCAGTGCCAATCTTCTCATCTCTCTCCTCTCTCTCTCTCTCTCTCTCTCTCTCTCTCTCTCTCTCTCTCTCTCTCTCTCTCTCTTTTTTTGTTTTTTTGTTTTTTGTTTTCATATAATTGTTTCTCCATGTTTCACTTATTCAGTAGTTTAGCAGGTCTAAATGAACCTAAACTACAATCCTTGGAAAATAAAGTTTTCGAGTTCGAGTTCGAGTTCTCTCTCTCTCTCTCCCCCTCTCTCCCTCATTTTTTGTCACAATCATCACAAGCAACTGCTTCAAGATGTACTCAAAGTTTTCACTTGAAGGAGCTGAATGAATGACAAGATCTGTCAAAGGTAGATTGTTTCACACAGAGAGATTTTCTGATAATTTTCTATTCGTTTGAGTCGAAACGCTTCTGTTCTTTGTTTGTTTCGTCAATAAAAACATGTCTAAAATCCGTCCCTACTCGCTCCATTTGTTTCTCATCACTGCGAACGTTACGGACTCGGTTCCATTTTTATCAACGTTTCTCGATTCTTTCCTTTCTTTTCTTCGTCTTCTTCAATGCCTTCAGGGGTATTATGTTCTGTATCACTGGTTCAGTTTTTTTTTGTTTTTTTTTTCATGTCTTACTTTCTTTCTCTTTTGTCGTTCTGCCCAAACTTTCATCAAAGATTTGATGCAAAGTTGATTTTTTTAATTTGATTTTTTATGTTACTTCTGTGTCTTCACAGAGAACGTTTATGATGTTATTTGACCCCCCCCCCCTCTCTCTCTCTCTCTCTCTCTCTCTCTCTCTCTCTCTCTCTCTCTCTTCCCTTCCCGCTCTTTCTCCCCATTCCATCTCGCCCACCTCCCCACCGGCCTCTTTCTTTTAGGAGTTTTTTCAACATTTTAACATTTCGTCCGACGTCACATGAGCACGCAGGCATATTTGATCAAATTAGCGCAGTTAAAGAGAAGACGGTTTAAATTTGAACGGATTCCATCGCCCAATTAGAAGCGGCCCCCCACATGGAGAGTGGCTTCTGTCTTCCCCACCAGGATCGCCTGCAGCGTCTGCCAGCCAGTGGAATAAGTAACCTTGTTACTGCTTTATATGACACACTGTCCCTGACCTAACCCTCAACGTCGCTGTTTGCATACTTTGTGCATTTAATTAATTTGGTACATTGAACTCGAGAGATGTCAGTGTTTGCATATTATTTTGTGCATTTAATTAATTTGGTAGATTTGGACTTGAGAGATGTCAGTGTTTGAATATTATTTTGCGACATTAAATTAATTTGGTAGATTTGGACTTGAAAGATGTCAGTGTTTGCATACTATCTTGTGCATTCAATTAATTTGGTAGATTTGGACTTGAGAGATGTCAAAGTATGCATATTATTTTGTGCATTTAATTACTTTTGGTCAATTTGGGCTTGAGAGATGTCAGTGTTTCCATATTATCTTCTGCATTCAATTAATTTGATAGATTCGAACTTGGAAAGATGTCATTGTCTGCATATTATCTTGTGCATTCAATTAATTTGATAGATTCGAACTTGGAGAGATGTCATTGTCTGCATATTATCTTGTGCATTCAATTAATTTGATAGATTCGAACTTGGAGAGATGTCATTGTCTGCATATTACCTTGTGCATTCAATTAATTTGATAGATTCGAACTTGGAGAGATGTCATTGTCTGCATATTATCTTGTGCATTCAATTAATTTGATAGATTCGAACTTGGAGAGATGTCATAGTCTGCATATTATCTTGTGCATTCAATTAATTTGATAGATTCGAACTTGGAGAGATGTCATTGTCTGCATATTATCTTGTGCGTTGAATTAATTTGGTAGATTTGAAATTGAGAGATGTCAGTGTGTTTGAATATTATTTTGTGCATTCAATTAATTTGGTAGATTTGGACTTGGGGAGATTCAGTGTTTGCATATTATTTTGTGTATTAAATTAATTCAGTAGATTTGAACTTGAGGTAGTTTGGATATTATTTTGTGCATTGAATTAATTTGGAAGATTTGAACTTGGAGAGAGGTCAGTGTTTGTATATTATTTTGTGCATTAAATTAACCCATATATGCCCCGATATTTTATTAACACTAAGTACCCCGAGGCAAAAAGCCTTTCTCTTCTTGCAAACGGTGGCCACCAAAAAATAAAAAATAAAAATAAAAAAGAGAGAGAAAAAAAGAGGGCAATACTCTACCATCTCTTCTTTGATTAAAGAAGTCCCTTTTCAGAGGTCCATGTCATCAGGATTCCAAAACTACATTCAGCTAAAACCGATTAACAAAACCATTTATGCGTCCTGATTATAGGACGGTGGGTATGAATGGGTTAATTTGGCAGATTTGGACTTGAGAGATGGCTTACGAATGAAAAGAGTTTTGAAATGTGCATTTTATTTTGACAAAGTCTGATCGTCCTGCGGTGACCCAGTGCGGTTGACATAACGTTAAGATCCAAATTACTAAGCAACTCACTCACTCTTTCTCTCGATCTGCTTCACTCTCTCCACTGGCTCCAAGTCCCACAAATAAAATTCAGTACAAAATAAACACTCCCTGCTATAAGTATATCAACACACTGCTCCATCTTATTTCTGCGGCTGTCTCTAACGTTAAACACACTCCTGTACTCTCCGTTCTGCTTCCGATACTCTCATAACCTCGGGATTGCTCGTACTAAACTTTCCACTTTCGCTTTCCGCGCCTTTTCTGTCTTCGGCCTCTCTGCGTGGAATGACCTTGCCCTTCCTCTCCGACTGAAACCCTCTCTGGACTCCTTCCAATCTAAACTCAAGACATTTCTTTCTCCAAAACAACAGACCTGCCATGTTTCTTGCTCCGAGCTGCTATCTTCCTCCGCCTCAAGTCCCTGTTTGTTATAATCACTAATTATACTCGTATATAACAAGACAAACTTCAAAAAGTTCAGAATGCAGCAGCAAGGCTTGTGTGTAAAGCTAAGAAATCTGACCACATCCGTCCTATTCTTGAAACTCTGCATTGGCTACCAGTAAAACATCGCATTCAATACAAAATTTCAACTATCTGCTTCAATTCCATCTCTGGAACAGCCCCTCAGTATCTGTCCGATCTCCTTCGACCTTATACTCCAGCATGACAATTACGATCTGCATCTGACACACGAACCTTTGCCACCCCTCGTGTAAACACAAAAACATTTGGTGAAAGATCTTTTTCTTATGCTGGCCCAACTGTCTGGAACAATTTGCTTCAAACATTCCGCCACTCTGATTCTACCTCGTCTTTCAAAGCCGCCCTCAAGACGTACCTGTTTAATAATTATTTCTAAACTGTTTTTCACATCCCTGCCCGACGCTGTGTGTGTGTGTGTGTGTGTGTGTGTGTGTGCGCGCGCGCGCGTGTGTGTATGTATGTATGTGTGTGGTTAGTGTTATTGTAAAGCGCCCTGTGCTGCCACCTAGTGTGGTAGATGGGCGCTCTAGAAATCCTCTTTATTATTATAATTATTATAACCACATCCGCAATGAACCATATCGCAACACATCATGACTTGGATCACATCGTGTGCAACAACTGATTAAACACGTCGATATTGGACTTCATCGTGACTGGACCGCACCGTGACACAGCGAGACTGACCGCACCGTGACACAAAGACTGGACTACAGTGTGACTTGCCACATCGTGATCGAATGCCATCATAACACTCCGTCACTGGACCATAATATCTTAACACATTTTGGTTGTGTGACCGAAACATGTCGTGACTGGGCCACATCGTGACTGGAACATGTCGTGACTGGGCCACATCGTGACTGGAACATGTTGAGATTGGGCCACATTATGAAATGGGACATGTCATGATTGGGCCACTTCATGACCTGAACATGTCGCGATTGGGCCACATCATGAAACGGGACATGTCATGATTGAGCCTCATCATGACCCGAACATGTCGCGATTGGGCCACATCATGAAATATATGGGACATTTCATGATTGGGCCACATCATGAAATTTTGCGATTGGGCCACATCATGACTGGAACATGTCGTGATTGGAGCACAACGTGACTGGAACATGTCGTGATTGGAGCACAACGTGACTGGAACATGTCGTGATTGTGACACATCGTGACCGGAACATATGATAGGGACACAACGTGACTGGGGCATATCGTAATGGGAGCAGTTTGTACGGAAATTATCTAAGAGTGGTCCATTTCCACCCTGTCTAGTTTTGTTGTTCCAAAAACACAGGAAACCGATCCCTGCAAACATTATCGCAATTGGTGCCATTACGTTTCAACACAATGCAGCTATGATCTCTCTCTCTCTCTCTCTCTCTCTCTCTCTCTCTCTCTCTCTCTCTTCTCCTTACCCCCCCCCCCCCCCCCCCCCCCCCCCCCCCCCCCCCCAGTGCTGTTTTGCCCACTGGCCCGAATGTCATCCAGATGAATCTTTGTTGCGCGCGAGCGTGTGTGACTGTGTTGGCATTCCCCACCCTCTCTCTCTCTCTCTCCTTTTCCACTGTCCCATCTCTCAGCTCTTCTCCTTAATACTTCTAGATACTGAAAAACAAAACAAAACAAAAACTCAGACTTATGTCTAGTGTTATACCTTTTTTTCTCTCTTGCAAGTGCATGGGATTTTCTTTCTACGGAAACATGTATAATGGGTAACCTTAAAATGCCATCTGGAATGCATGTGATTGTGAAGGATGTATCAGTTATCGCTTACCTTTTATGACAGCTGTTCTTTATGTGTTATACCTCCTTTTGTTTTTAATGTGTTTAACTTAATTTAACTACATTATTTAATGTGGCAGATCTGGTGTGAGCGAAGCTACATTTCTGTTTAATTGTTATGATTGCAACGGACAATAAAGTATTTAGAATTTTGAATTGAATTTGACTTAACAGGGTGTTTCCGCTTGGGGTGTTCCCAACGCAAGCAACGCGACAAGAAGTAGACACACAAAGACGAAGAGACAGACAGCCAGACAAGAGAAACGGGAGCGAGCGAGCCAGAGAGAGAGAGAGAGAGAGAAAGCGAGAGCGAGCGAGCCAGAGAGAGAGAGAGAGAGAGAGAGAGAAAGCGAGAGCGAGCGAGCCAGAGAGAGAGAGAGAGAGAGAGAGACCAGAGAAGGCGAGAGCGGGAGAGACAGAGAGAAAGAGGGAGGGAGAAACAGACAGGCAGCCGTAGACAGACAAGAGAGAGAGACAGACAGACAGACAGACAGAGACAGAGAGGTGCACGTTGCAATGGACCGAACTGCAGCAGCACTTAACCATGAAATGGGTCCATTAGTGGAACAAATCGAGCTGTTTGGATTGCCCGCTGTAGGCCCAAATACACCTATTGTCCAGGCACCAAATAGCCCCACAAAATGAACCCATAATAGCCAC
>JABMCL010001026.1:5000-12500 GCA_018857735.1 Alviniconcha marisindica | reverse complement strand
AAAATTAAACTTTCATTCAAATCAGAACAGACATTCACACAAACTTGTAGTACCCCGTCCTAGATTAGATTTATTTAAATGTAGCTTGATGTATTCCGGGGGAAACCTATGGAACAATTTACCATTATCAATTAAAATTTTGTCAGATCACAAAGCATTTAAAAAAAACATTTAAACAGTACTTAATGGAAAAAATCACAACAAACGTTGATTAAGGATATGTGCACTATTTTTTTATTTTGAACATGATTTGAACATTTATATTGTCAGTATTTGTGATGTTAGATATGTATATTATGCATACATGCATGCTCTTCATTTTACTCTCTGTCTGTCTGTCTGTCTGTCTGTTTTTCTGTCTGTCTGTCTGTCTGTGTCTCTCTCTGTCTCTCTCTGTCCTCTCTGTCTCTGTCTCTGTCCTCTCTCTCTCTCTCTCTCTCTCTCTCTCCCCTCTCTCTCTCTCTCTCTCTCTCTCTCTTTCTCATGATATGAATTTTGGAGTTATAATTATTTTGTTTTGTTGTTGTTGTTTTTTGTTTTTGCCCGAGGGCTGGATGAAAAAAAGTATATTGTACTTATTCCTTTACCCTCGTAAATAAAAAATTGTTCGTTCGTTCGTTCGTTCTCCTCTCTCTCTCTCTCTCTCTCTCTCTCTCTCTCTCTCTCTCTCTCTCTCTCTCTCTCTCTCTCTCTCTCTCTGTGCGATTTAGTTTTTAACGAATGACTAAGTTCAAGGAACTCGACGCTCTAGATTCTCTGGAAGATTTCTAATTATGTCTGTTTTGTTGGTGGAAGTTACTCAGACTGTCATACCCATATTGGGGAGCGGGAATGGCTCAGTGGTTAGAGCGCCGGACTCGTCATCGAAAGGTCGCCGGTCGAGTCCCGGCAGGAGCGGCGGGAGAAATTTCTTCTCCAGTGTCAACCTTCCGTTTTAACTTTTATTTCGGAATCCGTTCCAGCCCCGTGTTACCGCAGTAGCACGTAAAAGATGCTGGTCATTCTGTCAAAAGTGGAAGTGGCATGTTACAGCTAAACACGCATGCACCCTACGTAGGTAGCTTTACATGAAGTGACGTGACATGGTGCATCGTTGTATGGTGTACACAGAACGCACCGAGACGGCAGCAGGTTCACGTGGCACCAGCCATGTAACAACCAAACAGCGCTGTAAGTACACCACTTTGGTGAATATTCAAAACGCGCTATATAAAAAGCTAGTCACTCATTCCGAATCACATGCGGCAAGAACGCATTGAATCTGCTCGAGAGCGGAGAACAGCGCTATTATTAAAGCGATCAACAAGAAGATGTGTGGGTCAGACAGTGTGGATAACAATTAACTTCCCAGATCCAAACTCGTGAAAGGCTCAGAAGAAGGTTATCTATTAGGACAAAACACAACCTGCCAATTTTCGGGGTAATCCCTTTGATCAAGCTACAAAACGACATTTAAACAACAGTTGAACCGTGGAAAACGGTGAAGAATGAGATGAGGAGCTAATTAAGCCACTTTAAGTGTGCAACGGTTGGGAAAGAAGCAGAAGAAGAGCACGCCCAGGCGGGGATCTTTATTCCATTCGTACGTGTTCCGTTCTCTATACACACGGAAAAAAAAGAGAAAAAAATACTTAATTAGCACACACAAGGATGCATTGTTACAGGCATTCAGGATTAATGCAAACACCCATGATTGCTACAGACACACACGACTGACTCCGACACCCAGGATCAGTCTCTATACACACGCAGGGAAAAAAGAAAAGAAAAAAACTACGTGGTTCAGGTGTTGTTTGTGTAGGACTTAATTGAATTACGTCCCGCGCGTACTGCTGACGGTGGAAGGAAGCTGATGGGTGTACAAGGAAGTTAAAGGGGTCCAAGAACGAAGTGGTCATCACGAAAGCTGTAAAACGGGAGAATCGTGACCACCAAGTCCCTCCCTGATTTGAGCGACCCAGATAGCCGGCCTCTGCGGTCAAGGCCCGGCCATTTCCAGTCACAGTAATTAAGTTCAGGTCAAAGGGATGAGTGAACAACTGCTGGTGAGGTTGACCAAACAGAACAGCTCCAGAGTAAACGTGGTGCTTAACGTCCACAGAAACCATAAGGCTTATTAGGGACGGGGAGAAGGGGGTGAAGGGGGTACGGAGTTGGGGGAAGAGGGAGATTATATACCTATCGCTAAACTGTCACCACCAGAATGACACCTGCATTAAGATGGGCAGCGATGAGAGCCATTTTAATGTTTCAGTAAGAAGTGATGGACAAAGTCACAAGACAGTGTCCACAAACCACAACCTTTTTGAAGAGAAAGGGAGAGCCGAAGCGGTATCGAACCGAGGTCCTTCCGCTTACCAGCCTAACGCCTTACCGCTAGGCCAAACCGGCTCACTGAACAGCTCCAGAGAAACGTACTCACATGCACGACGACACACGACCCTTGGTCTTCTTCTGGTGTCAGCACAAGAGGGATAGAAAACAATAAAAGAAGAAGAAAAAATATTGTTTTCTATCCCTCTTCTGACACCAGAAGTAGACCAAGGGTCGAAAGCACTCGTGTTTTTCATTTTCTTTGTGTGTCGTTGTGTAGGTGAGTACGTTTCTCTGGAGCTGTTCTGTTAAGTTTAAGTCAGTAGCTGCTTTCACATTAATTAAACGCAGGCAGTGGTGGCTGTCCACCACGTCACGGCTATCGTGGTAGGCCTATCCGGCGACAAATTAAGCCTCTGCGACTAATCGGGCGTCCTGTTCCTGTACATGTTTGTAAAACCTGACAGCTTCGTGTTTGTTGCTGTTGTGCACCTGATCTGTAAATCTCGTTTCGCTTCAGCTGGCTGGTTAGTGACGTCACTTTACAGCGTTTGCTTACGTCTCTCATTAGGCTACCGCCTGGCAGTCACGTGACTAGTCCGCGTGATCTAGCATTTCCGCCAAGCAAAGAGGGTGTAAAGTTTTTGGTAAGACTACCCAATACAGTCATGGATGATCTGTACCAATCCTGGCTGTGTGTCAGTCCTGGGTTTATGTAGCGATTTGTGGGTTTTAGCAAGCCATCATGGGTGTTTGTGTCTGTCCTGGGTGTCTGTAGTAATTCGGAAAGTGTGTAGCAATTCAGGGTATGTGTAGCAATCCTGGGTGTCGGAGTCAGTCATGGGTGTTTGTAGCAATCATGGGTGTTTTCATTAATCCTGAATGCCTGTAACAATGCAATGTTTGTGTAGCAATCATCAGGGTGTCTGTATCAGTCCTGGGTATCTATAAAGAGTCAGGGTGATGTAGCAGTTACGGGTGTCTGTAGCAATTCAGGGTGAGTGTCGAAATCCAGAATATGTGTAGGAATCTTGGCCTGGATCCTTGTGTGTGCTGATTAAGTTGCCAAATGCCTACAGAAATTTGCCAAGAGTACAAATCCGCACAAATAACACTGCAAAGCTACCAGCTAGTCCACATGAAGATAACTGCGGTGCTGCCAACTAGCACAACACACCCGAAAGATGAATGGCCAAGTCATCGACTTTACCGTGCAGGGCTGCGCCAAACCGAATGACGAGGCCTAAATTGGATATGCTCAAACCACGAACGGTGACCAGCGAAAAGCAGTCCGGCCAACTGGTACGACGGACTAACTGAGGGTCTCGCTGTCAGACAGGTTAGCTTTCAGGGTCATAGGACTCCTCTTCCGCGTTCGTGGACGAACAGTAGTTCACCCCCCCCCCCCCCCCCCCCCCCCCCCCCCCCCACACACACACCTCCCCGCGTCCAGCTAACACGAAGGCTGTTGCTATAATAGACTCCTACACAAACTGGTTAGCGATGCAGCAATGCTCTCCTGTAGCTGGCTGCTGCACAGATCGGCCGGCGCACTAATGGTGCTGGGTTTGGGGTGTTGGGTGTTGGGTGTTGGCAATCGGGCCAACTGAGATCGAGGCACGCTTCCTGGCTTGTAGGCTGTCTTCGTCTGTGATTGGTTGTTGTTGGGGACAAGGCGTCATCTGTAGGGGAGACAAACGCTCAGTGAGTTGCGTTGGGAAAGAGCCCCCCCCCCCCCCCCCACCCCCAGCCCCCTCCCCCTCCCCCCACCCCACCCTTTCCCATCGCAACAAACTGAGGGCGTGAGGAAGCTGTGTCCGTGGTAAATTTATCAAGGGTGGAAGGATGGGCTGGGGGTGGGGGGGGGGGGGGGGTATCGTTCTGTCTCGTTGGCATCGGTGACGAGTATGTCGCAACAGTGCAGCTGCTGCTGTTCTCAGCTCGCTTGGTGTAGCGGTTAAGGGTCTGAGCTCAAGTGGCTGAGAGGTTGTTCACGATTATTATTTTTGCTTTTTATGCAGCGCTGTTCTGCTCTCAAGAGAAGACTCGCTGCGCTTTACATGTTTTCAGTGCTTGCTGGCTGTTCTTGTTCTTGTTCTTGAGGAGGGGATAGTTTGTGTGTGTATGTGCGTGCGTGCGTGAGTGCGAGTGCCGGCGTGTGCGTGCGTGCGTGCGTGCGTGCGTGTGTGTATGTGTGTATGTCCGTGCGTGCGTGAGTGTGTTTGTGTTTGTGTGCGTGTTTTTTGTGTGTGTGTGTGTTTGTGTGCGGGTTTGTGTGTGTGTGCGTGCGTGCGTGTGTTTGTGTGTGTGTGTATGTGTGTGTGCGTGCGTGTGTTTGTGTGTGTGTGTGGGGGGGGGGGTGTGTGCGTGCGTGTGTGTGTGTGTTGTGTGTGTGTGTGTGTGTGTGTGTGTGTGTGTGTGTGTGTGTGCGTGCGTGTTTTGTTGTTGTTGTTGTTGTTGTTGTTGTTGTGTGTGTGTGTGTGTGTGTGTGTGTGTGTGTGTGTGTGTGTGTGTGTGTGTGTGTGTGTGTGTTTTACTGCACTGTGTTACGACATCCTTCCTCCAACCACTGCCATGGTTTATTGTTACATCTCTGTAGGCCTCCGAAAAGTGTCACCTGACTGACAGGTTTTCGCTGACTCTCAGATGACAGTAGGCACACAGACAACTCGCTTATATCAGGCCGCGTTTCTCTGATAACAGCTCGCAATGCTTATGCCAGAACAAATAGGGACCTAGTACCCACAACTGAAACTCGTCACGCCAGACCAAATAGGGGCCTAGTACCCACAACTGAAACTCGTCACGCCAGACCAAATAGGGGCCTAGTACCCACAACCGAAACTCGTCACGCCAGTCCAAATAGGGGCCTAGTACCCACAACCGAAACTCGTCACGCCAGTCCAAATAGGGGCCTAGTACCCACAACCGAAACTCGTCACGCCAGACCAAATAGGGGCCTAGTACCCACAACTGAAACTCGTCACGCCAGAACAAAGAGGGGCCTAGTACCCACATCTGAAACTCGTCACGCCAGAACAAAGAGGGGCCTAGTACCCACATCTGAAACTCGTCACGCCAGAACAAAGAGGGGCCCAACGCCCACAATTAAAACTCGTTCGAATCGAGACTGAACTAATCTTTACCCGAGGTAAATGCGCCAGATGTTTACGTTTTCGTGCGTGCTTCAATAGTAAGTAAGTAAGTAAACGTGGTGCCTAACATCCACAGAAACCGCAGGGCTTATTAGGGACGGGAGTGTGAGTCTTAGTACTCAGAACTGTTCTCGTTGACAGCATGAGCCTTAAGCCCATTCTTAACTGGGCGAATGTTTCTTCGCGAACCTAGTTGGGAGTATTCGGCGAACCTACTTGGTTCTTAATTGGGCGAACATTTGCTTCGCGAACCTAGTTGGGAGTATTCGTCGAACTGCGACGAAGCTATATTCGGGGCCCAAAAAGCTTCGCTCAACATGTTCTGGGAATATTCGCCCTATTCGACGAACATTGCCTCTGATTGGCTGAGAGCAGAGCTCTCCTGTGGATGAGGAAGAAATAAAAATAAAAATGGATGACGATGTCGCTAGGTTCTTCACTCGCTTCGGAGTTTTTTTTAAATTTTTAATTTGTTGACTTGTGGGAGGCGCAGCCTTGTCTGGGGGATCCAGAATGAGATAGTAGTTAGTTGAATTACCCTGTGAGAGATGATGAAAATAGATTGACTTGACTTTAGCCTACATTTTCGATCATGCTGTCTGCTGCGCGTCTGCCGCAAGTTCGGGCCGAAGCTTGCATCTCATTACGAGCCAGCTGAGAACGAAGTAAAGTTCGTCGAACTGTCGAACCATGTTCGGCGAACTAAAAAAGTTCAATTAAGAAACGAATCATAGTTTCGTCGAACTGTCCGAAGTATGTTCGGGCGAACAAACGACTCGCCCAGTTAAGAACGGCCTTTTTGATTCCGTGGTGATTTCCGTAGGCAGATGCGAGGAGACAAGGAGTGCCCCTTCTGTGGCGTAACCAATTACGGCAGGTTTGGCGGAAGGGTGCCGGAAAGTGAGGCTTGGCGCGTGGGGGCATGTGGTCATTATGAGTTGATGAAAACGGTATCTGTGGTCGCAATCACGTCGAGGGCGTTATTCTCGGCATGTCGTCGGCCAAAGCCTGATAAGCCGGAAGGGACGAAGGTGTCGGTTGGCTGTTGTAAACAGTCTGCACCTGACAGTCGGCGTTAACTACCGTCCCTCCATAATCTGTACGCCCTTTATGACGTAGACCTTTAAAAATTGGTTGGCTGGATGACTGGTCATTTGTCTGTGTGCAACGCTCACATCCACACACACATACGCACGCACACACACGCACACACGCGCGCGCACACACACACACACACGCACACACGCACGCACGCACACACACGCACACACGCACTGTTCTGATCAGCCTAGGTCCTAGTGCACGACACGCTGACCTGAAATCACAAGTACCTAAATATAGCCATTGCGAAGTTGTTTATAAACGCCCATGTGCGTGTATTTCTCCTTACCCGCTACTGTCGGCTACTTTCGACTCCAAATTCTGGATAGCTATAACTGATTTAACTGAGCAGATAACGTTTACGGGTGTACATGTATCGGGGGTGTCCGCGAAAATAACATGCTCCTTAGGAATGAGTGAACAACTGCTGGTGAGGCTGACAAAATAGAACAGACCTAGGGAAATGTACGCACCAATACGACAAAAAACAAGGAAACAATAGTGCACAAGCGCTTTCGACACAAATTGTCTTCTTCGGGTGCAAGAAGAGAGGCAGGCAACAAAAGAAGATGGAAGCAAAGAAGAGGACAAAGAGACATTTATTTTTACATCAGCTCCTTTTGGCCTGTCCTTTTGTCTGTTTCCTTGTTCTTTCGTTGTCTACCTATCTTCTTGCACCCGAAGAAGACATTTTTTGTCGAAAGCGCTTGTGTACTATTGTTTCCTTGTGTCGCTTTGATGAGTACATGTCCCAGGATCTGTTCTAATTGCTCCTTAGTTATAGATAGCATTGACTCCCAACCTCGATGCCACGATTGGAACCGATTGCTTTTCTCGCATTAGTTCTCTGCGCCATTCTGAATCTCAAACACCATTTAGACATTCCCTAGAAACTCGTCTTTTCCAGAAAGCCTTTTTAGTCTTTTGCCTC
>JABMCL010002092.1:657500-684077 GCA_018857735.1 Alviniconcha marisindica | reverse complement strand
ACACACACCACACCACACACAACCCCAAACACCACACCACACACACACACACACACCACAAAACATGCACACTGGTGAGGTTTGGTGCGATAGATCGGGGAAAGGGAAGGTTTTCAGTTTTGACTTGAAAGAAGAGAGTGAAGACGAATGGCAGGCGCCAGAGGGAGAAAGTGAGTTCCAGAGCACAGGTCCAATGTATTGAAAGGATCTCTTCCCCAGGGTCTTCCTGCCCATCCTAGGAACACAGAAGATGCGAGTATCCGCGGCTGAGCGAAGAGAGCGAGAAGGAGAGAAGAGACGAAGTAACTCAGAGAGGTATGGAGGAGTCTCAGTGTTCTGATATGACTGCAATGGCCGACCATAGCGAAGGAGAGTCACACAGCATCCGCAAAGAGGGTTTGTTTGTTTTGTGGTTGTCGTTTTGTTGTTGTTTTTGTTGCGTGTGTTGTTGTTTTTGTTAAAAAAAAAAAAAAAATTGACTTGTTTTGTTTTGGGTGTTGTTGTCTGTGTGTGTGTGGGGTGGTGCCGGCGCCCGCCGCGGCGCCCCGTGTGTTGTGTGTTGTGGTGGTGGTGGTGTGGGGGTGTTTTGGATTGGTGTGCGTGGTGCGTGCGTGCGTGCGTGGTGCGTGCGTGCGTGCGTGCGTGCGTGCGTGGTGCGTGCGTGGGTGTGTGTGTTTTGTGGTGGTGTGTGTTGTTAGTTTGTGGTACGTGTTGTTCTGTGTTGTGTTTGTGTGTGTTTTGTGGGTGTTGTGTGTGTGTGTGTGTGTGTGTGTTTTGTGTGTGTGTGTGTGTTGTGTGTGTGTGTGTGTGTGTGTGTGGGGGTGGTGTGTGTGTTTGTTTTGGGAGAGGAGGGGAGAGAGAGAGGGGGGGGTAGGAGGGGGGAGGGCATGAGGGAGGGAGAGAGAGAGAGAACGACGAAATGAAACAAAAGTTGGATGAAAACGAGCAAGGCCACCAAAAAGGGGCAATGATCCACAATAAAACAACAAACAAACAAAGCAAACAAACAAACAAAAGAAAGTGTTGAAAAAATAAAACTGAACTGATGTGGAAGAAAACAATTCAGGTGTACACATAAACCAACAATAAAAATCAACATTATGTATTAATTTACATTAAACAGTATAATAAATTTACAGAGTGTATGAAAACGAAAACATAAATGTAATCACAAAAAGAAGAAGAAAAGAAGAAGAAGAACCCCAATAAATAAATAAATAAATAAAATAAATGTTTTGTTGACTGACGTCGTGGAAAACTGGTGTCGTAACTGAACTTAGACTCATAACACGCGCTTGCAGTCACAGGAAAAGGGATGAGTTCACGTTACGGAAAGTTGTAATCTACCGAGGAACAGGAGAAGGGAGGAATCAGTTTCATGGCATCTGACTGTCCACCCACACTGACACAGCGTGTTTCTTGTCCGTCTCCAGGTTAGACCAGAACAACTAGAGCGAGACGGTTATAGTGACCTCTCGAGTTTAGTCAGATAGCTCCGCAGTAAGTAAACATGGTGCTTAACGTCCACAGAAACCGTACGGCTTATTAGGGACGGGGAGAAGGGGGGAAAGTGGGTATGGAGGTGGGGGAGAGGGAGATTATATACCTATCGCTACACTGTCACCACCAGAATGACTTCTGCATTAAGATGGGCAGCGATGAGAGCCATTTAATGTTTCAGTAGGAAGGGATGGACAAAGTACAGACAGTGTCCACAAACCACAACCTTTTTGAAGAGAAAGGAGAGCCGAAGCGGTATCGAACCGAGGTCCTTCCGCTTACCAGCCTAACGCCTTACCGCTAGGCCAAACTGGCTCACGATAGCTCCGCCCACGTAGCGAGATGGTTATAGTGACCTCTCGAGTTTAGTCAGATAGCTCCGCCCACGAAAACAAAGGGAGTAAACCATGGAGCTACATATGTAGGTCCGTAGAGTAACCAGCATGACGACTCTCAGAAGTTTCTGCAATGTTGCATTTGAAACAGTTGTAATGTTCGTCTGACTGGCGATGGCCCGCTTTCGTCCTTTCGAGGAAGATCGTCTAGCGCTTCCTCTTTACACGCTTCTCTCCTCCGTGCGATCAGTGGTGTGATGTCCTTGGCTTTGTGCCTGCAGGGAATGTCTCAAGATCCTCAACACTTCAGATCTTCCGAGAAGCAAGCCAGTTGTGAGGGTAGCTTGCCCGCCAGTGTATCTGCTCGGTCATTTTCCTTCATTCCGACATGCCCAGGGCAGTACACCCACAGGAGATTTCTAAGGTTGATGTCGACCATCGACACAGCCCAGTCTGCATGACATCTCAGAGATATCAGAGTTTTCGAAATAGGCGAAACAGAAAGCTGTACACCCTTTCTGGAATACCCCAGTATACCAGAAAGGGTGTACAGCTTTCTGTGTTTCGCCTAGTGCAAGAAATTATGCCTTGGCTAGTTTTATTGACTCCCTTATTGACGTCATTCAGCTGCTTTTTTTCTTCTTTTTTTTCTTTTTTTTTCTTTCGTAGTAACGAGGAGCTGAAGAAGAAGAAAATGTTGGTCAGTTCTGGGATTTTAATGTCCCCTCAACCGCACAGGGTCATCTCAAGAAGAAGAGAAAGAACTGGTTGTCGGTCTTTGACTCCCAGTCAACCACGAAGTTTTCTGTCAGGAAGAAAAGAAGAAGAAGAGGAAATCATGTAGGCCTTGTGTCATATGCAGTGAATGAGACTACCACTTGTGATTTCGCGTCTGTATAGTATGTTTGATAGTGCAGTTGCTTAAATGCCCCACTCCCCCCGGTCTTTTTTGGGCTCATCTGATGATGGACGCTGGAAATATCCATTATTATGTTTACTGACTGGGTGTTAAATACCGAGTAAGTATCGAGTAACTATTACCTTCCTCCCACTATTCTCGATCTAATCGCCGCGAAAGAACCTTGCCCATGATAATAATAATAATAATATATTTTATACAGCGCCTCGACAACAATTACAGGAGCTCTTAGCGCTGTACAGATCAACAAATGCAATAGAACACACATCAATATGTTACTTAAATTAGCCTAAAACAGCAAGAAGGCTCTCCCTGTTCCTGTGCTTGGCATAATATATGCGGTAAAGTTGCCGCCAGACGGGTCACACAGAGATCGAACGGCTTGTGCACACAGGCCGCGAGAGTGTAGCGAGGGCATAACACTAAAACACGTGGACCTCGTCTGACCAGAAACCCTCCAACTGCAATGATGGAGCACTCACTGCCGGCTGAGTGACGGCTCGCTTTCCCCAGCTGTAAATTTCTCTCACAGTTTTGCTGGTCCTACACATCACTCACAGCAGCTGGGGGAGTGGAAGCCTCGTTGCCACGTTAGAAATTAAGGAGTGCGCACGCATGGTTTTATTATGGCAGTCTGTGATCTGACACCAGTGTCGAACGTCTGGAGTTCTATTTTGACCGGGACGAAACGAAAGTGTTACACTTTTTAATGTGAAGACATGGACTGTAAATGGTAAGTACTGGATGTGAGGTACATTTTTTTTAAACTCCCCCACACAATTTATTTATGATGATTAGCCATACGCTCATTTTTTTTTTATCCATGATATCAGATCAGCAGGCTAGTCTTCATTTTCTTCAAACTACGACATCTATGGTGGAACCTAATTGGCTAATGGAGAACAACAGTAACTCCCTAGTGGCATAGTATTATTTGTACCAGTGTTTTGCTAATTAGCCTGGATTAGTCAGGATTATGTTGAGGACTTTTTCAAATTTTCAGCTGAGACTTATGTAAAATAACTCTCTCTGTTTGTTTGTCGCTTGAAAAAGTCCGATATTCCGAAAGTGTGTGCGCGCGCGACACCCACCCACCCACACACACACACACACACACACACACACACACACATTACTGATTGGTTTATAACAATTTCATTACTGAAAACATATCAACAAATATTAGCGGAACGGTTTTGGGAGTGTCCAACAAGTGAGTTTATATGAGACAATATATACTGATTGATTCATAATGTATAATTTTACACATTATAATGATTTGTTTTTGTTTTTTGTTTTGTTTCGTTTGTTTGCTTGTTTGTTATTGATTTAACGGACTTTATTTAATGTGCGAGTTGACACTGTAATTTCCCGTAATGGGATGAATAAAATATTCTGTATTCTTTACCTGACAAACCAAACCTGTCCTGTCAGGGAGAAAATATCTCTGCAGTCATTTTTAGATCTCCCATAATTTATCTGACCCAATGTCATCCCTGAAATACCTGTATGACCTAACGTCATCCATGAAAGATCTGTTTGACCCAAACGTCATCCCTTTCAGATCCATCCACGAAAGAGCTATTTGATCCAAACGTCATCCCTTTTCAGATCTACCTGACGCAACATCATCCTTGAAAAATTCGTCTGACCTAACGTCATTTTAATTTCGTGAAACACCTGTCTCATCTAACATCACCCGTTTCAGAACTACCTGACCAACGTCACCCCTGGCAGACCTATTTGCCCCAACCTGGCGGACTTATTTGACCCAACGTCATACCTGGCGGACCTATTTGCCCCAACCTGGCGGACCTATTTGACCCAACGTCATACCTGGCGGACCTATTTGCCCCAACCTGGCGGACTTATTTGACCCAACGTCATACCTGGCGGACCTATTTGCCCCAGCCTGGCGGACTTATTTGACCCAACATCATAACTGGCGGACGTATTTGACCCAACGTCATACCTGGGGGACGTATTTGACCCAACGTCATACCTGGCGGACGTATTTGACCCAACGTCTCCCCTGTGTGAACGTGCAGCGGAGGCGTGGTGATGGGGATCAACGACACTTGTTTTCTCACTGAGGACAACACGACCGTCTTCACCTTTTTCTCCGAGTTCGGTCCACTCTGGCCGGGTTCGTCACAGTGTAAACTGTTATAGCCCTGCTCGTGACAGCGTGTGTGTGTGTGTGTGTGTGTGTGTGTGTGTGTGTGTGTGTGTGTGTGTGTGTGTGTGTGTGTGTGTGTGTGTGTGTGTGTGGGTGTGTGTGTGTGTGTGCTTGTGTGTGTGGTGTGTGTGTGTGTGGTGTGTGCGTGTGTGTGTGTGTGTGTGTGTGTGTGTGTGTGTGTGTGTGTGTGTGTGTGTGTGTGTGTGTGTGTGTGGTGTGTGGTGTGTTTTGTGTGTGTGTGTGTGTGTGTGTGTGTGTGTGTGTGTGTGTGTGTGTGTGTGTGTGTTGTGTTTGTGGTGTGTGTGTGTGTGTGTGTGTGTGTTGTGTGTGTGTGTGTGATGTGTGTGTGTGTGTGTGTGTGTGTGTGTGTGTGTTTGTTGTGTGTTGTGTGTGTGTTGTGTGTGTGTGTGTGTGTGTGTGTGTGTTGGTGTGTGTTGCGTGTGTGTTGTGTGTTTGTGGGGGTGGGGTGGGGGGGGGGGGGGAGGCGTGGTGCGTGTACTTGTGTGTGTTTGTGTGCGCGTTTACTCCATAAAATGCGTATGACTGCACGACCGAATTTGATGCATAGTTAAATTCAAACTAAATTTATTTATACCTGTTCATGCATGGCTTGTATTTGGTGTGTGCTGCTTATTAACGTAATGTATAGACGCAAAGTCACCAAGACAAATTCCTGCCCGCAGTTTACTGTCATAGGCGAATAAATTGATATCCTAGTATCGCCTAGTATCCTTATATCGCCGCCTCGACTAACAACTGCGACGGCTGATCATGTACGTGCGAATCTTTGTTTTCACTGGCGTGTAATGGTGAATATACCTTTCGTATCAGTCACACGAGGAGGAATCCACACGACTCAAACAACATTAATTCCAGTACAAGAATGCAAATATACCTGCTACGTGTATCCATCAGAGTGTGCACATTTCTCTGATAATTATTGGTTCAGAGTGTTTGGTAATTAGCACGATAGTCACTAGATCAAACAGCTGACGGTGTGTTGATGTCAACACGCTGTAGGCCTACGTGTGAGACCAGACAGCTGCGGACTAATCACAGCGTAGACAGCGCAGGCGACGCTAACCGAGGCGAGTGGCGAATTATATTACCGTCTGAGCAGACCACTGCTGGTTTCTGCCGTTCAGGTTTTTGGCCTGATTCAGTTTCAGCCTGATTCAGTTTTGCTGTTGTCCTTCTTCTTCCCCTCCTCTTCCTCCTCCGCCTTCTTCTTCTTCTTCTTTCTTCGTTTAATTTTTGGCCTTTTCTCTTTTCTTTTTGTCGTTCTTTCCTTCTTTTGTTGGTGGTGGGGACACACAGACGCAGAGACAACACACACACACACACGCACGCACGCACGCACGCACGCACGCACGCACGCACGCACCAGCACGCACGCACGACCACGCACACACACACACACACACACACACACACACACACACACACACACACACACGTCCATCAATAAGAAGTAAAATTAATGATGCACAGAGGGTGCACTGACATTTTAAGACCCTCTTTCTTTTAAACGGTACACAAACTAAAATGAAATATTCTTTGTTTTCTTCTTGGTCTGCAATAGGTCAGACCGTGGTGGAGGTATTAGTACTGTCCTGTGTACTAGTCACTGCTGTCTTCGGAAACGGGATGGTGAGTTAAACTGACATTTCATATTTAACTATGCACTAGTCACTGCTGTCTTCGGAAACGGGATGGTGAGTTAAACTGACATTTCATATTTAACTATGCACTAGTCACTGCTGTCTTCGGAAACGGGATGGTGAGTTAAACTGACATTTTTTTATTTAACTATGCACTAGTCACTGCTGTCTTCGGAAACGGGATGGTGAGTTAAACTGACATTTTATATTTAACTATGTACTATAGTCACTGAGTCTGCCTTGGTCAGTTACATTACAATCCAGTGTTTCTCTTCGCGCAAAACCGTATTCCTTGACTGCTGATCCGCAGCGGGCAGCAAATGGGAATCTCTCTCTCTCTCTCTCTCTCTCTCTCTCTCTCTCTCTCTCTCTCTCTCTCTCTCTCTCTCTCTCTCTCTCTCTCTCTCTCTCTCTCTCTCTCATCCCTTCCCCTACTTACACTCACTGTGGCAGCAACCAGCACACACACACACACACACACACACACACACACACACACACACACACACGCACGCACGCACGCACGCACGCACGCACGCACGCACGCACGCACGCTCACTCACTCACACCACACATAGCACACAGACACACATCACACACACACACACACACACACACACACACACACACACACACACACACACACACACCACACACACACACACACACTATCAAATATATCACACACACACACACACACACACACACACCACATCACTCACTCACTCACATCACTCACACAACACCACACCACGCACACACACACACACACACACACACACACACACACACACACACACACACACACACACACACACACACACACACACACACACACACACACAACATACACAACACACACACAACACACACTCTCTTCTCTCTCCGCTCTCTCTCATCTCTCTCTCTCTCTCTCTCTCTCTCTCTCTCTCTCTCTCTCTCTCTCTCTCTCCGAAAACACGGTGCTTAACGTCCACAGATACCACACGGCTTATAAAGGGCAGGTCTGCTCTCTTCTTCTTCTCCTTTTCAACAGGTACTTGTGGCCATAGTACGAAACCCACGCATGCGCACGAGCATCAACTACGTCATCGGCAGCATGGCGGTGTCTGACGTCATGATGGCGGCGGGCATCCCCTTTATCGTGGTGACTCGCTTCACGCGGCACTGGGTGCTCGGCCAGGGGCCGTGCAAGGCCGTGGTGTACGCGCAGTTCGTCTGCGGCATCGCCTCCATCCTCAGCCTCACCCTCGTCAGCCTCGAGCGGTACCTGCACGTCGCCATGGCGACCCGGGGCCGCGCCATCTCCCTCCGGACCACCCTCAAGCTCCTCGCCGGATGCTGGGTCCTCGCCTTCCTGTTTCCGGTGCCCGTTGCGCTTGCGCAGGGCGTGAAGACGCTCCGGTGTCAGGGCGACGATCACGAGTACTGCGGAGTCACGTGGCCCGATCACTTCCGGGAGGATTTGTACATGGGGAGCCTCATCGGGCTCTTTTTTGTCGTCCCGCTGGCCGTGATGTGCGTGTGCTACCTGAGGATCGTGCTCGTCGTCAGGTCCTCCTCGTCCAGGGTGAAGGACGAGGGTGGAGGAGGCGGGGGTGGGGGGTGCTGCGAGGGATCGTCACGGACGAGTGGGCTGCAGCTGCGCCTGGTGAAGATGAGTGCCTGTATCGTGACGGGCTTCGTCTTCATGTGGCTCCCCTTCTTCATCCTCAGGTAGCATCCGCTGTTCGGTTGTCGTCGTTGTTGTTGTTGTTGTTGTTGTTGCTGTTGCTGCTCTTTGTTGTCTCCTTTTAATGATCGGTCGTTGTTGTTTTCGTTGTTGTTGTCGTGTTGTAGTTCTGGTCGTTCTTTTTCTTCTTGTTCTTCTTGTCTTCGATATTCACATAATTATGATTGACCATGTTGTTGTTGTTGTTGTTGTAGGAGTAGTAGAGGTGGTTGTAGTAGTAGTAGTAGCAGTAGTGGTAGTGGTAGTAGAAGGAATATTCTTCTTCTTTCTTCTTCTTCTCAAGTTCATCTCGTTGACAAATTTACAACACGTTTCGTCCGCTTTCTTTTTCTCTCTTTCTTTTCCTTTCCAAAATTATATTCACTTGTAGGTCATTCCTTGACTGAACATCAGTGTTGAAGGCGACAACCAAAACAAACCGGCCTCTTTCGTTTTTTTAACTCTCCTGCAGTTTCCTGGGCGTGCACAACTCCTCCTCCATCACCTCCTCCGAGTTCACGCCCACCCTCATCCTGGCCCTCTGCAACAGCGCCCTCAACCCTTTGCTGTACGGCTACTTCAACACCACCTACCGCCGGGAGTTCAAGGCCGCTTGGGTCGCGTGCTGCCCCGCAAGGTCACGTGACTCAGTGCCCGGCGAGGACGCCGAAGGCACGACGGGAAAGCAAGGGAAGTTATCGGGACCAAAGGAACAGGCAGCGCCCTCCCGGCAAAGGGCGGCGGAGACTGTTAGCTCCACGCTTCACGTGTAGACTTGGTCAGCCCATGACCGTCACTGTCGCCACGTTTTGTTGAAGTGTTGTTGCTTTACGTCCACAGAAACCGTAGGCTTATTAGGGACGGGAACCCAGGACGGCCGCCTCGACTTTCACACAGCTCCTGAGCTCTGACTGTTGCCACCAGAAGAACTCCTGCATTAATTAAAATGGGCAGCGATGAGAGCCAATTTACTGTTTCAGGAATTACGAGGAAAAAAGTCACATTAAGACAGTACCCATGCACAGACCACAACTTTTGAAGAGAAAGGAGAGCCGGTGCGGGATGGAACCGAGGTCCTTGTGCTTACCAGCCTAACGCCTAGGCCAAGGCGGCTCGCTGCGTAACCGGAATCTTTGGTACCGAGTTTTGCAGCATTAGGCACGACGTTTGATGATGGAAGGGGCAGTACTCTGGCTGTACTGGCTCATGTGTGTGGTGTTAGTTACTTCCCCTTGTTGCTTGAGTTCACTGCCGTTGCATGGGTGGGGGTGGTGGGTGGTGGCGGCATGAGACCTGCAGAAGTGAAGCATCCCCAAAACCATCGCATTTATGAGATTGTACCAATGTGTGCGTGCGTGTGCGCGCGCGGGTGTGTGTGTGTGTGTGTGTGTGTGTGTGTGTGTGGTGTGGTGCGTGCGTGCGTGCGTGCGTGCGTGCGTGCGTGCGTGCGTGTGTGTGTGTGTGTGTGTGTGTGCGTGCGTGTATATGTGTGCTTTGAATTTAATATATGACATGAAATTGTTTGACATATCCCGTGTTCTAAAGTGATTTGGTTTGTTTCTGTGGGTCACTATGTGTCACTGTGTCATCGTGTGTGTGTGTGTGTGTGTGTGTGTGTGTGTGTGTGTGTGTGTGTGTGTGTGTGTGTGTGTGTGTGTGTGTGTGCGTGTGTGGTGGTGTGTGTGTGTGTGTGTGTGTGTGTGTGTGTGTGCGTGTGCGTGCGTGCGTGCGTGCGTGCGTGCGTTCATAATGCATTCGCACTAGCGAGAGATGGTGACTGGTTATCGCAAACACGAAGTAACGTCTGCATACCGGTTCACACAAAGAACAATTTAACATCATACTGTGGACGTTTGCACACAATTTATTCATTCGTCGTGATGAAAATCAAGTTGCTCGTACTTATCAGATGATTTCAGATACAAAACTGATATTATACTAAACAGTCTGACATTTCCATTTAGCCACTTCCATTTAGCCGCTTCCATTTAGTCAACTCTATTTAGCCACTGCCATTTAGCCGCTTACATATAGCCACTCCTATTTAGCCACTGCCATTTAGCCACTTCTATTTAGCCACTTCCATTTAGCCACTTCTATTTAGTCACTTCTGTTTAGCCACTTCCATTTAGCCACTTCTATTTTGCATGTAAAAAAAAATTCTTTCTAAAATGCATGTAAAAACAATTTTCTAAAAACAAAACAAAAAACGACAGCATAATGCATTAAAAGTGACGTTGTCTTGAGTAGGTGACTTAATAAACAGTCTCATCTTAAGCGCTGCTACCATACCGAAAGCCACGGAAGTGGTGATTAAGCAGCAATGCGAGATCTTCTCTGGATGGGAGCTAGCTAGCTCAGAGACGATCTGATGTTGATCAACTCTGCAGGTGTACCTATGGCTGCAAGGCCGCAATGCTAACGCAGCTATGGGCTTGATTAAACACGCGCTTAAGGTAAGGAGGCTGCACGTTGCACTTTAGGTAAGGATGCAGTGCTTAAGGTAAGGCTGCAGTACTTAAAGTAAGGATGCTGTACTTACGGTAAGGAGGCTGTACTTAAGTAAAGGAAACTGCACTTAAGTTAAGGAGGCTGCACGTTGCACTTAAGATAAGGATGCAGTGCTTAAGGTAAGGATGCTGTACTTAAAGTAAGGATGCTGTACTTAAGGTAAGGATGCTGTACTTAAGATAAGGAGGCTGTACTTAAGGTAAGGAGGCTGTACTTATGGTAAGGAGGCCGTACTTAAGTAAAGGAAACTGCACTTAAGGTAAGGAGGCTGCATTTAAGGAGGCTGTACTTAAGGAGGCTGTACTTACTGCACTTAAAGTAAGGAGGCTGTACTTAAGGTAAGGAGGCTGTACTTACTGCACTTAAGATACGGAGGCTGCACTTCAGATACGGAGGCTGCACGTAAGGTAAGGAGGCTGTACTTAAGCCAGGTAAGGAGGTAAGGAGGCTGGAATGTGCAGCCAACGCCTCTGATACTACCAAAGGTCGTGGAATTAAACTAACTGATCAAAAACTGGAAAAGAGGGTAAACGGTTTCTGTGTTGCTAATATAAGATCCATAAATGAAGCAAAATGTTGATAATCTTGAGAAGAAGAAAAAGACCTGCATTATTTGATCACTCATATGAGTATATGTATAGCACCAGTAAAACAGTGGACTCTGCATGGCAAACAATTGAAACAATTGGGGAGAAAAAAAAGAAGTAATGACGTGTGTGCAAATAAAATCAATCAAAAGAGGTTCTCTCAGAAAATTCAGAGATCAGTGTTATAACATACCGTCCGTTTGGAGAAAACAATGGTATGTTCTCATTCAGGTGGCAGTAATCAAAATGAAACTATGGCGTAATTTTGAACTACGTTTGACAATACACACGGATCATAACACACATCAGTTTCTTTTGAATTGTCCACACACACACACACACACACACACACACATCACACACACACACACACATACACACACACACACACACACACACACACACACACACACACACACACTTCTGTTTGTAAACAAGTTCGTGTTAAGTACAATTCCAATCAAAACAAATTACGTTAGAAGAAAAAAAATCATAAAAAATCAAGTCTATTAGTAATTTGTTCACCGCTAAAAGAAATCATTTGGCACTGACCATAAAATTTCAAACGCGTAAAACTAGACATCACATCAGACAAACCGACTGCATTGCTTCAGCAAAAATATGTAAAAGCAAACATATTCCGCAAGCATACAAACAAGCATATCTTTAAGCACGTTTGATGAAATGATTCCACAGAAACATAACATTCGATTGCCTTGTTTCAGCAGAAATACGTAAAAACAGACATATTCCACAAGCATACCTTTAAGCACGTTTGATGAAATTATTCCACAGAAACATAACATTCGATTGCCTTGTTTCAGCAGAAATACGTAAAAACAGACATATTCCACAAGCATACCTTTAAGCACGTTTGATGAAATGACTCCACAGAAACATAACATTTGATTGCATTGTTTCAGCAGAAATACGTCCGCCATTCACACAGAGAGCATACCTTTAAGCACGTTTGATGAAATGACTCCACAGAAACATGACACTCCGTAGAGAAAGACATATTTTCAGTCAAGCCACACACGTAGGCTCGCAAACCGGCGACGTTGTCGTTTTCCACAATCGTGCATCAGCTCACACTGGATTGATTCCTCGCCAAGACCGTATGTTCTTAGACGACATTCACCAAGCTGAACCTTGCGTTCAGTGTAGGCTGGTTAAAGGTCTCTTCCGCTAGAAAACCCCAGAGGGGTCAGTGTTCTGTTTTTAAGCCCGAGGCCCTGGAGGTGATCCACTGCACAGTTGCCGAGTTTTCAGCCCAAAAGGTGGCACTCTTACGCAGTGAGTGCCCGCCGTCAGCAGGTATAAAACCAGGGCCTCGGGGTTTTTTAAAACATGGTTCAGGAGCTGTGTGAGAGTCGAGGTGGACGTCCTGGACTGTCCGTCCTAACGAGCCTTCTGGTTTCCGTGGACGTAAAGATTTATTGCACCGTGCTTCGGCATTGGTCACAACTTGTCCCTAATATGTCAACTGACATCTGAGGACATAAAGCATCACTTCATCATCATCTTTAAAAAAATTGTGAGCCGGTTTGGCCTAGCGGTAAGGCGTTAGGCTGGTAAGCGGAAGGACCTCGGTTTGAATTTGCTTCGGCTCTCCTTTCTCTTCAAAAGTTGTGGTCTGTGGACACTGTCTTGTGACTTTGTCCCTCACAATTATGAAACATTAAAATGGCTCTCATCGCTCCCCACCGTAATGCAGAAGTCATTCTGGTGGTGACAGTGTAGCGATAGGTATATAATCTCCCTACCCCCACCTCTACACCCCCTTCCCCCATCTTCTCCCCGTCCCTAATGAGCCACATGGTTTCTGTGAACGTTAAGCACCATGTTTATATACTTCTTTTAAAAACACGGATTCCTCTGGCCTTTGACAGCGGAAGAGACCTTTAACCGACCTACACAGAACACAGGCAATGGCAGACTCCGAGCGCTAACGGTAAACTTGGTGACCAACGTTCATCTGAACTTAGCTGGAGCTCCCTTTGGGTTTCAGCATATTATAGTCACGAACTAAGACTCAGCCTACGCATCTGCTCGGGTTTCTCGGGATGCAACATGGCGGAGAGAAAAGGATCCGGCACGTTTGTTTGGTATCAGATCAGTTTCAAGTATCAGCTCTGCAAAGGGCTTAAAATTGCTGCTTTGCAAACTATCAAATTCACTGCTACAATTTTTTTTCTTCTCTCTCTCTCTCGTTTATTGTTAGCTGGGTGAAATTGTTCGTCCGCCATACCTTTGTGCTTTTTCTCCAACTGTATGAGCTGATCACCTATAAGCTGAAGGCTTCTTGATGGGCGCATGACGATTCATTGTATATATTCATTGTATCGACACTGACAGCAGGGCTGTGGTTGCCGTCAGTTCATTCCAAGTCCAGGCGATATGATATATGCTCTCTGCTTTGTCCCGTCATAGGTGTTTTCTTCTGGAACAGCCCCAGTGTCTGTCCGAATCGGCAAACAGTTCTATTGTCAAGAAACAGTTCCAACAGTTGTGCGACTTCCACTGTCAGTAAACGGCTTCAGTGTGTCAACAAATGAATCAACAAACGGTTCCAATGTCGGTTTAAATGAATCAACGTTACAATGGCACCCTGAATACACGGCATAACTGATAACCTACCTAGCCTACCATCCTACGAAAGGATGGCAGGCCAGTAGTTGATGCTTGACGTAAGCAGTCGTTTTAGACCTATTCAAAAAATCGACCAAATCTTGCAATGGTAAGAGACTTAGTTTATTCAAACTTGGACGAGTCCAAACAAGCTCGAAGGCATTCTAAAGGCGAAGAGAGTTCATTCGACCTTGACGAGTCCGACGAGCTCGACCCAGACTCACTGGCAAAAGAGCTCTAGTTCATTCGAACTTGATGAGTCCCGACGAGCTCGACCAAGACCCACAGAGAGTTCATTCAAACTTGACGAGTCCGACTAGCTCGACCCAGACCCACAACAGGCAAAAGAGAGCTCATTCGAGCTCGACCCAGATCCACAGAGAGTTCATTCAAACTTGACGAGTCCCGACAAGCTCGACCCAGACCCACAGAAAGTTCATTCGAACTTGACGAGTCCCGACGAGCTCGACCCAGACCCACAGAGTTCATTCGAGCTTGACGAGTCCCGACAAGCTCGACCCAGGCCCACTGGCCAAAAGAGCTCTAGCTCATTCGAACTTGATGAGTCCGGGCAGCTCGAACCTCTCCCCCAGCTTGGGAAGTCCGTACTTCTTCAGCACCATGTTGGCCTCCTGTCGGACCTCCTGCGGAAGGGCGCGGCGGCTGTCGGCGTGAGGGAGGGGCGGCGAGCGGTTGAAGTCCTTGCGGAACTCCTGCAGGGCCTGCGAGACGTACTCGGGGCGCAGCTCCAGCAGCTTGAAGAGCTCCTGGCAGGCGGCCTGCGTGTTGCGCATGAGGTCCTCGTAGAGAATCGTCCGCACGGGCAGCCCCCGGTCCCGGAGCTCGGCGCAGCGAGCCACCCCGGAGGCCCAGGCGGCCGTGAAGATCCCCGAGGCCGTCAGGTGCGAGGCCCTGAGCGAGGCGGACGGCTTCTCGTTGATTCCGGCCAGGGCGGCGTACAGCCACTTGCGGGCGCAGGGGAAGAGCGTGGACAGCACGCTGCTGTCCAGGAGGACCCGCAGAGCGCGGGTGGCCGGGTCGGCCCCGGCCACGGCCAGGCAGGAGTTGAGCGTCTTGAGGCTGTTGCGGTACAGGTAGAGGTAGCGGGCGCGCGGGAAGGCCGGGTACACGTCCTCCATCATGCGGGTGACGCAGGGCCGGGCCTTGAGCAGCACGGCCCCGCAACGGTCGTCCGGCTTGCACAGCAGCGCCACGGCGCTGGTCAGCAGCTGCGAGTACTCCCCGGCCGGCAGGACCCCGTCACGGAGCAGGCGGCCGAGGCAGGTCAGAGCGTCCGGCTCGTGCAGCACGCGCATGTTGGGGGCCGCGCCCAGCACGTGCGCCAGGAGCGTGGAGCCCGAGCGAGGGGCGGAGCTGAGCCAGGTCATGGGCACGCGGGGGGCGCCCATGTCGGAGGCGGTCTTGTGGAAGGAGGCGAGCGGCATGGTGATGACGTGCTGGGCCAGCGCGAACTGGCGCAGGAAGAGCGGCTGGCCGTTCTCGTACACGTCCTCGCCTTCCGGCGTCTCCACGAACACGGCCTCGTGGCGCGTGAGGCAGTAGAGGGAGACGTGGGGCCTCAGCACGTAGGACGGGTGCTTGAAGCCCTTGTGCTTGGTGATGAAGTCCCGCATGTCGGCCACCGAGCACTCGCTGTGCTTCCGTCGCCACAGCACCTGTAGACATAGTGTTCATGCACAGTGATGGTGAGCCATTCTACTCTCTCTGAGTCTCGGTCTGTCTCTCTGTCTCTCTCTCTGTGCCTCTCTGTGCCTCTTTGTCTCTGTCTATCTGTCTCTTCCCTCTCTCTCTCTCTCCACACACACACACACACACACACACACACACACACAACAACACACACACACACACACACCACACACCACACACCACCACCACTCACACACACACACCAACAACAAAACACCCCCCACACCCCACACACACCCAACACCCCCACCCACCCACCCACCCCACACACACACCACACTCACAATCCCACCCATCCACACCCACCCACTCCAACTCTCACCTCCTGCACGTGAGCGCTCTGCTTAAACTGCAAGCCCCGCCGGGCGTCCCGCCGGATACGCTCGATGCCCCACACGGCCCAGGTGAACTTCTGCAGCGTGACCACCAGCCACCGCGTCAGCACGTACAGCATGAGACCCAGCGCCTGCAGCGCCCAGTCCCGCGCCACGTTCATCGCCACGCTCATGTTCTCCAGGTGGTTCGTCTGGCTCGGCTGGCTGTCCATCGTGATGCTGAGTGACGGGGCGAGCCACGTACTAAGCACGTCTTCGCTTCAGCGAATGGGGCTTGGATCAAGTGTCGGGCTGGCAACACACACACACGATCCAAACACATAAAAGGTTATATAAAAACCAAAAGAAGAGTTATAGTTGGTGCTTTGAGCCCATGCAGTCAGCCACATAGGGTTTTTGTATATAATTATAGTTATAGGCATGAAGCGCAAATAGGAGGACTATTCGGCCGGTGTAATCGTATTTAAAGTACTGTGTACTGTACGAAAGTTGGTATGGGTCAAATTGAATGACATGGTTGGCTCTCTGTCTGTCTGTCTGTCTGTCTGTCTGTCTGTCTGTCTGTCTCTCTCTCTCTCTCTCTCTCTCTCTCTCTCTCTCTCTCTCTCTCTCTCTCTCCTCTCTCTCTCTCTCTCTCTCTCTCTCTCTCGTGCGTATGTGTGTGTGTGTGTGTGTATGTGTGTGTGTGTGTGTGTGTGTGTGTGTGTGTGTGTGTGTGTGTGTGTGTGTGTGTGTGTGTGTGTGTTGTTGTGTTGTGTGTGTGTGTGTGTGTGTGTGTGTGTGTGTGTGTGTGAGAGAGAGAGAGAGAGAGAGAGAGGGCGCGTGTGCCTGCAGGCGCAACACGACTGTAATACAGATGTGAAGATGAAAATGATAATATTGACTAATTATTGTCACCCCTATGAATCATGAAGATCTGCTCCTCATCTTCTCTCTCTCTCTCTCTCTCTCTCTCTCTCTCTCTCTCTTCTCTCTCTCTGCCCGCGCTTTCTTCTTCTTCTTCTTCTTCCCCTCTCTCTTTTTTTTTTTTAATGTACGTAAGCGACAGTGGGAGGATAGACCAATGCTCAGTCGGGAGTAAAAACGACCCACGTCAGCGCCGGAGAGCTAACTAACTGCCCATGGGTGAACGAAGCCCGCACTCGGCTTGGTCTCCATGCATGCCTGAACAACTCTGAAGTGAATTAAGTTAAGCAGGCAGCCACAGCGGCACAAACTGAACAAGGGCATGAAGACACCAATTTCCCACAGCTGACGCGGAAGCAGGTCGGCTCTTCACAGCTCTGAAAATTCTGTCGCGCTCGAACAGCACGTCAACCGGGCGTACCCTGCACGCAGCATTTTAGTCCGCTCTGCTGCTGAAAACCCACAGCTAGGAAGCCCCACCCGCCCCCCCCCCGCTCCCCCCCCCCCCAACCCCCCGTCCACCCTCCCCCCAGAGAACACACCCTCACCCCAAACCCCCTCTTTTTTATTTACACTCTGGTAGGCCAGAGTGTATAGGTTTACATGTTTCGCCTACTGCCAAGAAAATTCCGCGTTTCTAATTCACTTCTGCTCGTCCGGTTCATTCATTTTCATTTTCGCCTAATCCTCTTCATATAATTATTATCGAGCAAATACTGCGATGCGTGTCTGTCCATTCTGCGAGCAAATGTCCCGTTTATATCAGTATCTCTGAGAGAGAGAGAGAGAGAGAGAGAGAGAGAGAGAGAGAGAGAGAGAGAGAGAGAGAGAGAGAGAGAGAGAGCGCGACAAAGAGAGAGACAGACACACAGAGAGCGCGAGAGAGACAGGGACAGACAGACAGAAAGACAGACAGACAGACAGAGAGACAGACAGAGAGAGCCAGAGACAGAGAGACAGAGAGACAGACAGAGACAGAAACAGACAGAGAGAGAGACAGAGACAGACAGACAGACAGAGAGGCAGAGAGAGCAGAGACAGACACAGACAGAAACAGACACAGAGAGAGAGAGACAGAGACAGAAAGACAGACAGAAACAGACACAGACAGACAGAAAGACAGACAGAGATTCAGTACCAAACACTATATAACACGCCTAAGGCCCACCTCCTGAACACCTGTGTTTCCTGAATAACTGGTTCCGCCTGATGCCTATAGGCTACAAATATTTTTAGGACATGATAATGGGACAAGAGATAAAACTCCACCTACCTGCTACATAAACATACAATGATTCACCATTGCATACATCTGATGGTAATTACTACTAACGAAGGCTGCACCACACACACACACACACACACACACACACACACACACACACACACGCAAAGCAGCTTACTGACAATGACTGACAACGACGGTTGCCGAGTCTCTTCGTGTCCACTTAACAACGATGCACTGCAGTGAGAGCGTCGAAAAAAATAACAGGTGCAAAAGTGAATGAAAGGTAAGGAGTAAAATTGACGAAATACTGACTTACACGATTTCCTAGAAGAGGAAGAAGAAAGAGGAGGACGAGGAGGAAGAGAACAAGGCACACCGAAAAGCAGAAAGCGAGTTAGTTAGTCTTTGGATTTTAACGTCCCGTCAGTCGCACAGGGTCACGTCAGGACGAGAGAGGGAGAGAGAAAGAGAGAGGGAGAGAGAAGGAGAGAGAGGCGGGAGAGACAGAGAGAAAGAGAGAGGTGGGGGGAGAAGAGAGAGAGAGGGAGACAGAGGGGGGGGGGGGGGGGTAGACAGAGAGAGGGGGAAGAAGAGAGAGACAGAGAAACAGAGAGAGAGACAGAGACAGAGTGAGGTGGGGGGAGAAGAGAGAGGGAGAGAGAGTGGGGTAGACAGAGAGGGGGGAGGGAGAAACAGAGAGAGAGACAGACACAGAGACAGAGAGACAGCGAGAGAGACAGAGACACAGAGAGAGATGGGAGGGGGAGAAGAGAGAGGGAGGGAGAGTGGAGTAGACGGAGAGAGAGAGGGGGATGGGGGGAAGAGAGAGAGAGAGAGAGACAGAGAGAGAGAGGTGGGAGGGGGAGAAGAGAGAGAGAGGGAGAGTGGAGTAGAGAGAGAGAGAGAGAGAGAGCATTGTTTCCGTGGCGGCAAACACTGACAGAACGACACAGGAATGTTTGCTGAGTAGATAGCCGACAAACGACATCATGTGCGCAGCTTGGAATCCGAGTTTTCTGTCGCCGATTTCTCGCTGCTATTCTGGCTCATGTGGTTTGCACGCCACTGACGTATGTGTTGTCTAATGGGGCTTTCCTGCTGTTCTATTTTGTTTTGACACCAGGCGCATGCCGGGGTATGGACAGATGTTGCGACTAACTGAGGGAGGGAGAGAAGGAGAGAGAGAGAGTGTTGAGAGAGTGTTTGTGTGTCCTTGTGTGTGTGTGTGTGTGTGTGTGTGTGTATGTGTGTGAGACACACAGACAGACAGACAGAGAAAGAGTGAGTGAGTGAGTGAGTGTGTGTGTGTGTGTGTGTGTGTGGTTAAAGGGACACCAAGGAAGACGCCGTTAAAGGGGACAAAAGGAAGACTGGAAAGGGAAGTCTGGTGGGACGAAAGGGGAAAAATTGTTTTAATCCCCACCCCACCCCCCCTTCCGGTTGTACTATCAATATTTATGCCAAAGAAGGGGAGAAGTAGTTTAGTTTTTTTTCTTTTCTTTTTTTCTCTATTGTTTTGGAATTTGTGCTCCTCGGGGCGCGTTTTCGTTTCTTTCTCTTTTTATTCCTGCCTTCCGTCTTAAACTTTCCTTTCTTACCTTCTTTCTAACTTTCTTTCTTACTTACTTTCTTTCGTCTTTCTTTCTTCAAGCCTCCGTACGTTGTTACGTCCCTTGTATTACATGTGACGTCTCTCGAGCGCTGTTAATTCCCTTTGTTTGCTCAGAGCTTTGCTTCCCTTTTCTTCACAGTCTCTGTTCTTTCGCACCCCCCCCCCCCCCCCCACTTACTACTTCGTGTCGCCCATTCCTCCACGTGCTGAGCTGGAGAAAGGTCAGAGGGGAGAGACGGGCTGCACGCAAAATGCTCCCCTACCCCTTCCCCTACCCCCCACCTCCACCTTTCCCTTCCCCGAGTCACTTTTGTACACAAGGGGACACTCAGTCACTCTGCAGTCACTGTCTTCGTTCTCCTTAGTTTGTGTCGCCCTGAGATAGCCATAGTGGTCGACTGGGCGTAAAAAACAAGTTACTGACTGACTGACTGACTGACTTACTTACTTACTCCTTAGTTTGTGCCTGCCCCATGACCAACACGATTGATGGCCAAAAAAAGGCTAGCATTTCGTCCGCTATTTTTGTCCCGGAAGTATTAGGGTCTTCCAACTACATTACATGGCCCGGTGATGTAAAAGAGAACTCTCGAACTCGAAAACCTTTATTTTACAAGGACTGTAGTTTAGGTTCAGTCAAAAACCTGTCTAACAACTAGTCCTTGCTAAGCTACTAAATTACAGGCATTACTTATATATACATAATATAGGCATGAATGAGTGAGTGAAACGCTATACATGAGAATTTCCACACAAAACATTGCGTGCTCACAGCGCCAGATGAACACATGCCATACATCATTCAGTTACATATTATGAGCATACGGTGAGCATATTATGAGCAACTGAAGCAGCAGAACATCTGATCAGTTTATGTTGGGCGTTAGTATGTTGGGCGTTAACATGCTGGACGTTAGTATGTTGGGAGTTAACATGTCGGGCGTCAACACGTTGGACGTTAACGTGTTGGACGTTAATGTGCCGGGCGTTAACATTTTAGATGTTAACATGCTGGGCATGCAGCCCGTGACCTGTTTAGCTTAGGTACAGACTGTATGTATATATATACACACACACACATACACTTTCCTCTCCCTGAAGATCACTTCGTTCCATCTCAGAAGGCCCCAGCCGTCGCCCTGATAATTTAACCGTCATAGCTGACTGGGCGTTAAGAATCAGTTAACTACGAGCATCTATTTACTCCTACCAGCCCTGTGGGCTTTAATTCCCTGGCTGAAAGCAGCCCCTGCTCAGACGAGCAGCTTATATAGGTACAGCTACAGACATTTTCCTTTCCCGAAAGTTCACTTCATAATTTCCATTACAGAGCCACCCAACCCTTTTTCCCAGCCCCTCCCTGTTCCCTGTGGAGCCGACGTTTCGTCTCCACCGGCACAGCCAGACGTGGTGAGAGCAAAGTTAATAACCAGGCTGCTGTTCGTCACGGTATCGTAATTGTCATATATATATATATATATATATATATATATATATATATATATATATATCCCATACATCCCAACAAAGCGTGCTGGCGTTCGTCGTCTTCGTTCGTTCAGTGTCGCTTTATGTCCACACAAACCGTAGGTTTATTAGGGACGGGGGAGTCCAGGACGGCCACCTCGACTTTCACACAGCTCCTGAGCTCTTTTTCTTCTTCTAATGTTGCTTTACGTCCACAGAGACCGTAAGGACTATTAGGTTCCGGGGAGCCCAGGACATCCACCTCGACTTCCACACAGCTCCTGAGCTCTGCCTCTTTGCTCTTTTTCTTCTTCTAATGTTGCTTTACGTCCACATGCAGAGACCGTAAGGACTATTAGGTTCCGGGGAGCCCAGGACGTCCACCTCGACTTCCACACAGCTCCTGAGCTATGTATTCTGTTGTGCTTTTTTCAAGTTCAATGTTGCTTTACGTCCACAATGACCAAACGGTCTATTAGGGACGGGGAGCCCAGGACGGCCACTCGACTTTCACACAGTTCCTGAGCTCTGAAACATTCGTCGTCTTAAAGTAAAAGTAAACATGGTGCTTAACGTCCACAGAAACCAGGTTTATTAGGACGGGGAGTCAGGAGGAGATTTAGAGCCTGAGGTCTTGTTTTTGAGTGGGGGAAGAGGGAAATTATATACCTATTGCTACACTGTCACCACCAGAATGACTCCTTCATTAGGATGGGCAGAGATAAGAGCCATTTTAATGTTCCATTAACTGTGATGGACAAAGTCACAAGACGGTGTCCACAGACCACAACTTTTGAGAGAGAAGGAAGAACCGAAGCGGATTCGAACCGAGGTCCCTCTGCTTACCAGCCTAACGCCTTACCGCTAGGCCAGACCGGCTGACGCGTCGTCTTCTTTCTGCAGCGTTATTTATATAGTCACACGCAGAGACCGCACGTGGTGAAGTCAGGCTGCCATTGCCGTACCCGCCTCGCCCCCTCCTCCTACCCCCCTCCCCTCCACCCCCTCCCCTCCCCCCACCAGCCTTGCATTGTAGGGACAAGTGAAACACCCCAGCGCTATAAATATACCCACACTTTATCCAGCCGAAATGAATCATGGCTATATATCCTTAGTCATTTCCTCTCAGTCAACCGCGAAGTTTATATTATATATGTATCATCACACGGGGATAGCTCAGTGGTTAGAGCGCCGGACTCGTGATTGAAAGGTCGCGGGTTCGAATCCCTGCAGGAGCGGCGGGAGAATTTTCTTCTCCAGGGTCAACTTTCTGTGCTGACTCTTATTTCGGTATCCGTTCCAACCCCGTGTTACCGCAGTAGCCGTAAAAGACCCCGGTCATTCTGCCAAAAGTGCAGGTGGCAGGTTACAGCTAAACACGCATACACCTTACGTATGTGGCTTTGCATGAAGTGACATGGTACATGGTTGTATGGTGTACACAGAACTTGCGCCGAGACGGCATGCAGTTTCATGTGGCACCAGCCATGTCAGCGCTGTAAGTACACCACTTCGGTGGATATTCAAAAAACGCGCTATGAAAAGCTAGTCACTCACGTAGAACCACATGCGAGCGCAGAGAGTCTGCTCAAGAGAGCGGAGAATAGCGCTATATAAGCGATCATCAATCAATCAATCATCACGGCCGAAAACAGTTCATCAGATCAAATGCAAAATTCCACTCCCCCGTTCGTGACTCAGGTCTGCTCGTTACAATCGATTCTTTTTCTTTTTCTTCTTTTTGTTGTTGTTTTTGTTTTTGTTGTTGCTGTTGTTTGTTTGTTTGTTTGTTTGTTTGTTTGTCTTTGAGGGGGTGGGGGGTAGAGAGTGGGCAGATGGGATGTGTTTGTCTTTGAGGGGGGTGGGGGTAGAGGTGGCAGATGGGATGAGCAGAGTGGCGAGTCCGGGGGGGCGGGGGGGGGGAGGGGGATGGTTCATTCAACATACGGAGGCAGAGCATTGCGAGAGAGAGAGAGAGAGAGAGAGAGAGAGAGAGAGAGAGAGAGAGAGAGAGAGAGAGAGAGAGAGAGAGAGAGAGAGCGAGAGAGGCCTATAAAAGCGATCATCAGCAACAACTCCGGTCAGCGGGTAAAATGGCAAAGCTGTATTCTGCATTCCCGCCCAAAGGCCTTAAAGTGGACTATTTTCACCACAGCTCCTGTATTCTGAGCAGCGTGCATGGACTTCATTTTCAGCGCCCACTGTACCCCATCTCCGGAAAGACTCCAGACCTTTAAAAACGAAACGGAGAAAATGACGTGGGGTGGGTGGGCAGGGGGACAAAGGGGGCGGAGGGGGTAGGGTGAAGGGTTGAGGGGTAGCTAGGTGGGAGTGACATTAACAGGTTGGGTACAGTTGGAGGAGATGGAGGAAGACGAACACGAGCATTTGCGGTGCGACAACCGTGCATTTGCGGTGTGACAACCTGCGTATCGCCCGGTGAGTGGATATAAAGTCAACAATCCTGGTGGTGACAGTGTAGCGATAGGTATATAATTTCCCACTCCATACCCGTGTGTGCGTGAGGTGTGTGTGTGTGTGTGTGGTGTGTGTGTGTGTGTGAGTAAGAGAGAGTGTGTGTGCATGCGTGCGTGCGTGCGAGCGTGTGTGTGTGTGTGTGTGTGTGTGCGTGCGTGCGTGCGTGAGTGCCTGCGTGTACGTGTTGTGTGTGTGTGTGTGTGTGTGTGTGTGTGTGTGTGTGTGTGTGTGTGGAGAGAGAGAGAGAGAGAGAGAGGGGGTGTACGTGCAGGTGTGTCCTGACGGCAAGGCGTGTAGCTTTCTATCTTCAGAGTCTGAAATTCACTTCAAACAAATCGCTCTCGCAGCAATGACAAAGACTCACCGCGGAAGCCTTTCCAAAAACCTGCACTAATCTGCTTTGCATGATAAATGCGTCGCGAGTGAAGTAAGTCATTAAACGACACAGGCATGCTCGACGATCTTGCTCAGTCATTTGAAAAGGACGCTTTCACGTCGTCCATGACCATAGGCACTTGAAAACAGTGTTGATGTTGTTGTTTTTATTCCCCTTTCATCTGTTCTATTTTCCTCGGCATGTACTCGTCTGAGACGATCCACTCAAGGGCCTGCTTAGCAGCAGAGTCTGCAGCCGACTTGTAACTAATGCCTGCGTGGCCAGGGACCCAAAGGAAAGCAATCTTCTTTCCATCTCGCATCAAATCCGAGCCAGTCCAGTTGGCTATAAATTTAATAAAAAATTTTATAGTACAGCTGGGAGTAGGTGGGGGTGGGGGGGGGGGGAGGACATATATCATTGTATGCTTCGCTTACAGCCAGCATTACCTTTCCGGTTCATTCAACTTCATGTTTCTTCAAATCCTCTTCAATGTGGCGAGCATGAATCAGTCACATAATGAATTCTGTTTCGTCCTAACATTGCCTTTGCGACTGACTGGACGTTTAGACTACACCAAGCAAGTATTAAGTAACTGTCAAGTAGATATGAAGTTCAGATTAAATTTCCGTTCTTCATTTACACCCCACTGGAAAAAAAATGGCACCTCCTTAAAATCATCAGTGATCTCACGTGACATACAGACGTACGGCCATGATACAATCGCTTGCTTGAAAGGCAGTGGCTGGGTCGAGTCAACTCAGGAGAGTATTTAAAAGAAATCATGCATCTAGTTCAGGCGCCTGTGGCAGGGTTTCTATGCAATATGAATTAAGACAGGTGAAGTGTATGAACACATGCAGCGCAAAGGACAGGGGCCCGGCCTCTCTGTCACTTCACTTGCCAGTGGAAGACAGCAGGTGCCAAGGCCACGACAACCTTATAATGTGTCGCCGAATTCGGACTGACAGGCCGTGATCAGCCAATCAGCACATGCAGACGGCCGAGACACGCCACACTTTCGACCTCCGACAGCTCACAATCATTTGCTTCTGGCATCGGAGAAAATTTATATTCTTGGTACAATATTTTGCAGTGAACTAATTTACGTGTTAAAAAGTACTGGCTTGGTACAATATTTTGCAGTGAACTAATTTAAGTGTTAACTAGTACTAAGTGCTAATTGTAAGCGATAACTGCGCTTTATTCAAAAGCAAGTGATTTACTGAAACAGTGACTTGCTTTGCAAGGGAAAATTGCATCCCAATAAAGCTCGTCTTCTTCGTAGAATCGACCAAGAGCTGATTGTGGTAGCTAGCACTGTCAGTTGTGCAATGGCTGCGCTAAAACACAGCCAAAACAAACAAACTGAAAACAAATGTATCGAAAAATATTCTCGGAAACTCTTTACCTTTTTGGCGTACTGCTGTTTGGAAAATGTTAGTTCTCGCTAATTAGTCATTGTCACTTCCGTTAGCAGGAATGAGAGAGAGAGAGAGACTGAAGAAGCGGGGGTAGGCAGAGAGAGAGAGAGAGAGAGAGAGAGAGAGAGAGAGAGAGAGAGAGAGAGAGAGAGAGAGAGAGAGAGAGAGACAGGGACAGACAGAGACACACCCCACACAACACCACACACACACACACACACACACACACACACACACACACACACACACACACACACACACACACACACACACACACACACACACACACACACACACACACACACACACATACAGAGACAGAGAGAGACAGAGACAGACAGACAGACAGACAGAGAGACAGAGACAGAGAAATAGAGATACAGAGAGAGACAGACAGACAGAGGGAAAAGAAAGAGAGGGGTGATGACATGTAGAGAGAGCGAGAGAGAGAGGAAGAGGAAGATGGAGGGAGGGGATAACGTATAGTTATAAATGTATGTTATAACCCGTGTTCGAACCTTGCAGTGTTCGTCGTCTTCCACTCTGTCCCGCTGAGCCATTGAGCGCACACCCGACAAGCGTGCCGATTTAACGCTAACCTCCGACCTCCAGCGGTCATTGAGAGGCTAGATCAACAACGGCTTGAATAATATACAGCAGGCCAACAGCAGAAAACGCGCACAGGAAGTGGCCTACATTTTAGCATGTCGAATTCAAAACGTGATCTAGCATACTGCAGCCGGAATATCAGTTATCAACTCAGTATAAAAATATATAAAAAATCTTGATTTCTGGTCTACTGACTGCAGAAACTAACAGGAATCAGGTTGATTGGGTGTTAAAAAAATCAATATCAAGAATCAGTCGATCAGTCCTGACTCGTTATCTTCAGTGGTTCATGAAATCAATGTTGCCTGCTTGTTCATACTGATATGTAACATACAGATCTGCACAGCAGATTCCTGTACAAATTAAAAGCACGTAGACATGTAAAACTCACCAAGTTC
>JABMCL010002092.1:647500-652500 GCA_018857735.1 Alviniconcha marisindica | reverse complement strand
TCCTCGGATGTCGGTAACTGACATATTAGGGACAAGCTGAGACCAATGCCGAAGCATGGTTCAATATAGCTTTACGTCCACGGAAACCAGAAGGCTCGTTAGGACGGACAGCCCAGGACGGCCACCTCGACTCTCACACAGCTCCTGAACTATGCCCGTCTATTTTAAAACAGACGGGCTTTGGTCCTACCTAACACAGAGGGTGAAGCTGTAGGGCGACAGAGAAAGAGAGGGGGAGGGGTTGGACAGGAGGGGTGGGGGGCGGGGGTTAAGCGTGAGGGGGGCGGGGGGGGGGGGGGGGGGGCAAGAGGGGCAATAAACGACATCCGTGTGACGCGCACGACGACGACGTCCGTCCTACAGTGTCTGCGACCCCATGCCGCTGCAGTTGTAGGCGACTTGAAAGTGAAAGGACACACGTGTGCGATTATAGCGGCCTGACATGGGAAGCCGGCGGTGGCGGCGGTGGCGCAGCGGTATGAAGCATGGACGTGAATGTAGCACAAAGTCCATGGTTTAGTTTAGAGTCCATGGTTTAGTCGAAACAGAGCTCAGGAGCTGTGTGAAAGTCGAGGTGGCCGTCCTGGGCTCCCGTCCCTAATATGCCGACGGTTTCTGTGGACGTAAAGCAACAGTTCAACAACATTTGTTTTAAATGTCGACAGTCTCCCCTGGCCCAGTTCAGTGCAGACACGTGTACGGCATCAATGGCGGCAGCAGCAGCCCCACTATGGTCACAGGAACAAAACCAGTGACGTCATCGAACCACCATTAGTGACTGTATCTTTTACACGCTTACGGGGGGTGGTGGGGCGGGGAGCGGGGGGGGGGGGGGGGGGGGGGGGAGGGGATCATATCCGTACTTTACAACAGAAGGGGGGTGGGGGGGGTGGGGGGGTTGTTGTTTATTATGTTCCTTACCACGGGAACAAAACCAGTGAAATCATCGCACCACCGTTATAGTGACCGTATCTTATACACGCTCACGAGGGTGGCGGTTTGGTTTGGGGTGGGGTGGGGGGGGTAGGCCTACATCTTCTGTAATTTAACGTACGAGGGGGGGGGGGGGGAAGTACTTGGGGTTTTTCGCCCAATCAACCAGTGAGTTATATCAGGGTGATGGGGGGGGGGGGGGGGGGGGTAATTCAGTTGAATAAGGGCAGTTGTGTTTGTAAGCGTTCCTTAGCTATATAAAAAAAAAAAAAAGTTAAAAAATCCCTGAGGTTCATGGAATGTTGAATGAGATTTAAGGCAGCGTCAGTGTGCAGTGTTTGTTACCCGCCACACCGGCAGCTGCACTCCGACTTCGGGGATTTCAGTAGTGGAGCCGTCAGCCCGCCATGAAGATTACTATAGCTGTAGGCTTCGACACGGAATTCTTAACGCAACCAACCTTTCACGTCAGCCTCATGTTCTGGCTAGAGACAATAAGGTGGCAATAAGGCTAGAGACAAGATGGCAGTATGGCCAGAGGCAATAAGATGCCAATAAGGCTAGAGACAGTTAGATGGCAGTAAGGCCAGAGGCAATAAGATGCCAATAAGGCTAGAGACAGTTAGATGGCAGTAAGGCCAGAGGCAATAAGATGCCAATAAGGCTAGAGACAGTTAGATGGCAGTAAGGCCAGAGACAATAAGATGCCAATAAGGCTAGAGACAAGATGGCAGTAAGGCCAGAGGCAATAAGATGCCAATAAGGCTAGAGACAGTTAGATGGCAGTAAGGCCAGAGGCAATAAGATGCCAATAAGGCTAGAGACAAGATGGCAGTAAGGCCAGAGGCAATAAGATGCCAATAAGGCTAGAGACAGTTAGATGGCAGTAAGGCCAGAGGCAATAAGATGCCAATAAGGCTAGAGACAAGATGGCAGTAAGGCCAGAGGCAATAAGATGCCAATACGGCTAGAGACAGTTAGATGGCAGTAAGGCCAGAGACAATAAGATGCCAATAAGGCTAGAGACAGTTAGATGGCAGTAAGGCCAGAGGCAATAAGATGCCAATAAGGCTAGAGACAAGATGGCAGTAAGGCCAGAGACAATAAGATGCCAATAAGGCTAGAGACAGTTAGATGGCAGTAAGGCCAGAGACAATAAGATGCCAATAAGGCTAGAGACAAGATGGCAGTAAGGCCAGAGGCAATAAGATGCCAATAAGGCTAGAGACAGTTAGATGGCAGTAAGGCCAGAGGCAATAAGATGGCAATAAGGCTAGAGACAGTTAGATGGCAGTAAGGCCAGAGGCAATAAGATGCCAATAAGGCTAGAGACAGTTAGATGGCAGTAAGGCCAGAGGCAATAAGATGCCAATAAGGCTAGAGACAGTTAGATGGCAGTAAGGCCAGAGGCAATAAGATGCCAATAAGGCTAGAGACAGTTAGATGGCAGTAAGGCCAGAGGCAATAAGATGCCAATAAGGCTAGAGACATGACAGTAAGGCTAGAGACAATAAGATGCCAATAAGGCTAGAGACAGATGGCAGTAAGGCCAGAGGCAATAAGATGCCAATAAGGCTAGAGACAGTTAGATGGCAGTAAGGCTAGAGGCAATAAGATGCCAATAAGGCTAGAGACAAGATGGCAGTAAGGCTAGAGGCAATAAGATGCCAATAAGGCTAGAGACAAGATGGCAGTAAGGCTAGAGGCAATAAGATGCCAATAAGGCTAGAGACAAGATGGCAGTAAGACCAGAGGCAATAAGATGCCAATAAGGCTAGAGACAGTTAGATGGCAGTAAGGCCAGAGGCAATAAGATGCCAATAAGGCTAGAGACAGTTAGATGGCAGTAAGGCCAGAGGCAATAAGATGCCAATAAGGCTAGAGACAGTTAGATGGCAGTAAGGCCAGAGACAATAAGATGCCAATAAGGCTAGAGACAGTTAGATGGCAGTAAGGCCAGAGGCAATAAGATGCCAATAAGGCTAGAGACAGTTAGATGGCAGTAAGGCCAGAGGCAATAAGATGCCAATAAGGCTAGAGACAGTTAGATGGCAGTAAGGCCAGAGGCAATAAGATGCCAATAAGGCTAGAGACAGTTAGATGGCAGTAAGGCCAGAGGCAATAAGATGCCAATAAGGCTAGAGACAGTTAGATGGCAGTAAGGCCAGAGGCAATAAGATGCCAATAAGGCTAGAGACAAGATGGCAGTAAGGCCAGAGGCAATAAGATGCCAATAAGGCTAGAGACAGTTAGATGGCAGTAAGGCCAGAGGCAATAAGATGCCAATAAGGCTAGAGACAGTTAGATGGCAGTAAGGCCAGAGGCAATAAGATGGCAATAAGGCTAGAGACAGTTAGATGGCAGTAAGGCCAGAGGCAATAAGATGCCAATAAGGCTAGAGACAGTTAGATGGCAGTAAGGCCAGAGGCAATAAGATGCCAATAAGGCTAGAGACAGTTAGATGGCAGTAAGGCCAGAGGCAATAAGATGGCAACAATAACAAGGCCTGCAGGCCCGTCAAGGGATTGGAACGTCTGCAGTGTCACTGCTCTCCGGCGCGGGCTAACCGAGTACACCCGAAGAAGAGTGTCAACCCGATGTGCAACAGTCGGGTAAGCGTGAAATGCAGACAGTCGGGCAGGTAGCGTATGCGTGCATGGATTGCAAGTGTCGGGGAGCATGGACCGCGTTGCGTGCATGGAAAGGGGTGACGTCAGAAGTGTTATTAACACGTGAGGGCGAGGGGCGAGAGGCCAGGGGCGAGGGGCGAAGGGCGAGGGGGCCACGGACTCAGTATCTAATTTATCTAAAGTGTCTTCTTCTCTCTGCTGCAGGTTATGTCACAGACGGAACCACCGATCAGGGAATAGTTAGTGTCTAGCTTATTGGCATCTTATTGCCTGTAACATAACTTGTCTTACTGTCTCCAGCTCAGTGGTTAGAGCGCGGGACTCGTGATCGAAAGGTCGCGGGTTCGAATCCCGGCAAGGAGCGACGGGAGAATCTTCTTCTCCAGGGTCAACTGTCTGATCGGACTGAATATTCAGTCCGATCAGACAGGGTAAAGATTGAAGGCCAATAATATTATCTCCTTTTGTTTGAACTGCTCTCGAATGGGTCGATAATATAAAATATACGTGCATGTAGTTATACTAATTCGCTCGGCTAGCATCGGATTGAACTGGATTCCATAGGATGGGGTCATATTGGACTTGATCGGATGGGACTCGATTTGAGTGTTGTTAGATAGGATCGGACTGGACCGAGTAGGGTGAGGTCTGAACCTGTATTTTGTGGAACTTAATGACTGACTGATCAATTGTGATCTGATTTATTACCCAACTGTCTGATTTTTGTTATGTGGGCTGATTAATCGATTAATTAACCTACTAATCTTTATAACTGTTTTCTGATGGAACAGAACTGAGGGGGAGGATGCACTTTTGGTGGAGTTTATACATGTACATTATTTCATTTCTCGTATGCCAGGTGAGAGTTACCGTAGGCTACTCACATTTTTGTTGTTGCGTTCATGTGATGCTTTTCGAGCGCTAAATACCTTGACTGATATTTGATTGACTGATTAACTGGCTGATGTCGGCGGCCCAAGAACTAACTAAAGAAGCGAGGCGAGCGGAAGGTGGAGAAGGTGACACAGCAAGGGGGAGGGGCCGGGGGGTGGGGGGTAGCAGATGAGAGCACAGCACGCAGTTGGGACCAAAGGCGCCCGATCCGAAACTACTGTACTCTGCTTTTCCTTCCTTTCTTTTTTTCTTCTTCTTCTTCTTTTTTTTTTTTTTTAAGCAGCCCCCAGGCTTTTTCTTCAAAAAAGCTTGCGAGTCGCTACATGGCGTGCCAGTTTCAACGACAGTGGGTTACGGTCTGTGTCCGTCCTGACCGACAGAGGTGACCACGTTCAGGCATGGGACGTCTCTGTCAACACGGTGTCGTCCTCTCCCCCCCCCCCCCCCCAGTCCCCTCCCTCTCCGTCTGTCTCTTCCGCATCTGACCTATAATTGTTTTTGTGTGTGTGTGTGTGTGTGTGTGTGTTTAAAAGCATTTTTAAT
>JABMCL010002092.1:627500-637500 GCA_018857735.1 Alviniconcha marisindica | reverse complement strand
GGAGAATGTGTGTGACGTGTGCTGTGAGCATAGAGAATGTGCGTGTGCTGTGTACATGGAGAATGTGCGTGAGGTGCACTAGCTGTGATCATGGAGAATGTGCTGAGGTGTGTGTGACATGGAGAATGTGCGTGACGTGTGCTGAGAGCATGGAGAATGTGCGTGACGTGTGCTGTGAGCATGAGAATGTGCGTGACGTGTGCTGTGAGCATGGAGAATGTGCGTGACGTGTGCTGTGAGCATGGAGAATGTGCGTGACGTGTGCTGGAGCATGGAGAATGTGGTGACGTGTGCTGTGAGCATGGAGAATGTGTGACGTGTGCTGTGAGCATGGAGAATGTGTGTGACGTGTGCTGCGAGCATAGAGAATGTGTGTGACGTGTGCTGTGTACATGGAGAATGTGCGTGAGGTGCACTAGCTGTGATCATGGAGAATGTGCGTGAGGTGCACAGGGTACTAGTCAGTGTTATTTATAAATCAGTGGCAGGTTGGTAAAGGACTGAGTTAGTGGCAAAACAGGGAAGATAGGTGAAGACCTGAACTGGATAGAGCGCCCCCCCCCCCTCCCCCCCACACGCCACCCCCCCTCCTCACACAACAACCAGCACACACACACACAAACACAACACAACACACACACACACACAACCACACACACACACACACACACACACACACACACACACACACACACACACACACCACCACCACAACACACACACACACACACACACACACACACACACACACACACTAACACAAACACACACACACACACACCACAACACACACACACACACACACACACACACACACACACCACGCACGAACACACACACACACACACACACACACACACACACACACACAACACACACACACACACACACACAACACTAACACTACACACACACACACACACACACACACACACACACACACACACACACACACACACACTAACACTACACACACACACACACACACACACACACACACACACACACACACACACACACACACACACACACACACACACACAAGCACTCACGTGCACGCTCTCTCTTCAAACAACGGCAGTAGGAAACTAAACCAGCACCACCATGAACCTCAAATGAACAGAAAATGAAAATTAAACCGATCCCAAACACACATGCCACACCTACTAAATGTAAGAGTACTTACGGGCAGCCTTTCCAAAAATGTTGCTCCCATGGCGTGCATACAGTGAACCGACTGAGGGAAAAAAAGAAACAGTTTCCAAAACACGCAGATGAATAAACTGACACAGTCGTGAGTAAACAGATAAATCAACGATGAACAATAAACACATGAATCAATTACTGACTAAATGAGAATGGATAAAGACTAAATGAGACTGAATAAAGACTAAAGGAGTGAACTCGAGCAACCACTCACTCATTCACTCACGCTAGCAGCCACTTACTCACATATTCAAGCGACCACTCATTCACTGGAGCGACCACTCACTCAGTGGAACGACCACTCACTCATTCGAGTAACCATTCACTCACTGGAGCGGTCACTCACTCACTCGAGCAACCATTTACTCACTCACTCGAGCAACCACTCACTCATTCACTCAAGCAACCACTCATTCACTCACTCGAGTAACCACTCACTCACTGGAGAGACTACCCACTCACTCACTGGAGCAATCACTCACTCACTCACTCGAGCAACCACTCACTCACTCACTGGAGTAACCACTCACTCACTGGAGAGACCACTCACTCACTCACTGGAGCAATCACTCACTCACTCGAGCAACCACTCACTCACTCACTGGAGTAGCCACTCCCACACGGAGTATATGCCCCCTCAGCATTCACTGGAGTAACCACTCACACACGGAGTATATGCCCCCTCAGCATTCACTGGAGTAGCCACTCCCACACGGAGTATATGCCCCCTCAGCATTCACTGGAGTAGCCACTCCCACACGGAGTATATGCCCCCTCAGCATTCACTGGAGTAGCCACTCCCACACGGAGTATATGCCCCCTCAGCATTCACTGGAGTAACCACTCACACACGGAGTATATGCCCCCTCAGCATTCACTGGAGTAACCACTCACACACGGAGTATATGCCCCCTCAGCATTTACTAGAGTAACCACACACTCACTCACTCACTCGAACAACCACTCTCTCACTCACTCAATCACTCGAGCAACCATTCACTCACTCGATCGAGCAACCACTCACACACGGAGTTCAAGCCCCCTCAGCACTCACTCGAGCAACCACTCACTCACTCACTCACTCTAGCAACCACTCACTCACTCAAGCAACCACTCACTCACTCACTCACTCTAGCAACCACTCACTCACTCAAGCAACCACTCACTCACTCAAGCAACCACTCATTCACTCACTCACTCACTCGAGCAACCACTCACTCACTGGAGCAACCACTCATGCACTCATTCGAACAACCACTTACTCACTCAATCAATCAATCAAGCGATATACGAGCAAACAGCACAACAAATCGACCCTCCAAAATAACAACAACAATAACCACACACACACACACAACAACAACAACAACAACAAAAACCTCAAAAAGACATCTGGCAAGCAAACCATGAGCAACCAGCCAAGAAAACCCATCAACCAAACAGCCAGGCAAACCAACAATCCTCCAACCCGACCCCACCCCCTCCCCTCCCCACCCCCACCCCCCTCCATAACCCACCCACAACCCAACCCCACCCCACCATCCACCGACCGGCTGCACTGACCAGAAAGGCGACAAAAGCGAGGTAGAGGACGACGAGAAGAGCGATGGGGACGTAGATGTAGGCTTTGGCCGGCATCTCCTGGATGTAGACGACGACGAAGTAGAGGTTGATGCCGATGACGGACAGGGACAGCAGGCCGGCGATGGTCTTCATCACCCTGCACCACACACGTACGTACATGGTACAGACCGAGGCGTTGGGGTTGGGGGTCGGGGCTGGGGGTGGGGTAGGGGCTGGGGGTGGGGTGGGGGGGGGGGGGGGGGGGGGGGGGGGAGCGGGGAGGAGTGCGGCGGGAGGGGGTCGTTGTTGTGAAGTTATCCATAATAAATATGCTGACCCACTGTCGGTCAACATGTTTGACAATGCTGCGTTTACAACAATGGTGGACCTTCATTTCTGCATCGGCGGTACCACACCGCGAATGATGACAGGGCGTGTGTGTGTGCGGGGGGGTGTGGGGGGTGTGGGGATGGGGGGGGGGTAGACGGAGAGACAGAGAAAGACAGACAGGCAGGGAGACAGGCAGGTAGGTATAGGCAGGAAGACAGACAGGGGGAAGTGAAGAGAAATGCGCCAGAGGTGAGGGAGGGGGAGAGAGCTGGGGCAGAGAGAGAAAGAGAGGGCGGGGCGGTCACTGAGACAGACGTACAGACAAGCAAAAACAGACGAATAGGGAAACAAACGGAGTGACAGACTGACAGACAGACAGATAGAGACAGAGACATAGAGACAGACGGACAGGAACAGAGAGAAACAGGAGAGCGAGAGAGAGAGAGAGAGAGAGAGGGTGGGACAGACAGAGAGACAGGGAGACAGACACACACACAAGAGACGAGAGACAGAGAAGAGGGGACAGACAGTAGACAGGGAGACAGACACACCACAGAGACACACAGAAGAGACAGAGATCAACAGCACACACACACACACACACACACACACACACAGACAACACATAACACACACAACACACACACACACACACACACCACACACACACAAACACACACACACACACACATACACACACACACACACACACACACACACACACACACACACACCGACAGGCAGACAGACAGACAGTCAGACAGAAACACAGACAGACATAGACACAGACATACAGACAGACACAGACAGACGGACAGACAGAAACACAGACAGAGACACACAGACAGACAGAGACAGACAGACAGTCAGGCAGAGACAGACAGTCAGTCAGACAGACACACAGACAGAGACAGACAGAGAGACAGAGAGATCGACCCTGACCTGCCGTTGGCGAAGTCCATCATGATGTTGGGGGAGCTGGTGAAGGTGAGGATGGGCAGGAGGGCGAAGGGCAGCTGCAGCGACATCAGCACGTTCAGCAGGTCGTTCATGGTCGTCATGTCGTTGATGCCCGAGAACACGGCCACGAAGATGGTGGGCATGATGGCGATGGTGCGGGTCAACAGCACCCGCTGCCAGCGTTTCCACGTCAGGTTCAGGAAGCCCTGTCGGGGGGCAGGTTAACTGGTATTAAATGGTAAGCGATTGGATTTTAAGCGGCCTGCCAGCTGCTATAGGGTATGCGCACCGGCCTCTACATTCCCAGCCTCGCTTTCCGGCACCATCCTCCAAGCTCTGCCAGAATTGGTTACGGCATTTGAAGGGACACTCTTTATCTCCGCGCAGCTGTCTCTCTGGTACATTTAATCTCTCTCTCTCTCTCTCTCTCTCTCTCTCTCTCTCTCTCTCTCTCTCTCTCTCTCTCTCTCTCTCTCTCCACACCACACACACACAACAGACACACACACACACACGCCACACACCACACGCACACACACACACACACACACACACACCACACTGTGTTGGTTTTGGTCCTATCTCTCTCTCTCTCTCTCTCTCTCTCTCTCTCTCTCTCTCTCTCTCTCCCCTCTCTCTCTCTCTCTCTCTCACACACACACACACACACACACATTATCCTCCCTTCGTCTTCTCTCTCTCTGCTCTCTCCTCTCTCTCTCTCTCTCTCTCCTAACACACACCCACACACCACACACACACACACACACACACACACACACACACACACACACACACATTCTCTCTATCTGTGTCTCTCTCTGTCTCTCTGTCTCTGTCTCTGTCTCTCTCTCTCTCTCTCTCTCTCTCTCTCTCACACACACACACACAGACACACACACTCTCTCTCTCTCTGTGTTCTGACAGCCCCACCCACCTCCATGACGAACTGTCCGGTGTAGGTGCCAGTCATGGTAGAACTCTGTCCTGCCGCCAGAATGCCCACTGCCCACACGTACATCGCTGCCAGTCCGAACTGACAGCCCAGAAAGACGCCCTGCAACACGTACAACGCTATAATTATAGACACGCTTCATTCTCATTCACTGCTGGCTTCCTCAGTTCCTGGCAAGTGCCTCCATCATCATGGCCAGGCTGATGACAGCCTAGAAAAATACTCCTTGCGACACAGTCTAGTATATTGTCTATATAGTTACTGCTGTGACCTGCTGCTGCCCCCGAAACCCACCTGTCCACGCCTTGTGACACGGTATAGTATACTGGCTATAGTTACTGCTGTAACCTGCTGTTGACCCCAAACCCACCTGTCCACGCCTTGTGACACGGTATAGTATACTGGCTATAGTTACTGCTGTAACCTGCTGCTGCCCTCAAACCCATCTGTCCACGTCTTGTGATATTGTATACTGTCTCTAGTTGGTGTAACCTGCTGCTGCTGCCCCATAAACCAATGTGTCTACATGAAGTCATTGCCAGGACTGCCTAGAATTAATCAAACTATAGCAGTGCATCAAACTTACCAACTCCTGTAAATACATCGCTGAACTACGTTTTCTCGAATCAACACACAAGGGAGTTAATTAGCGCTCGAAATACTATGTATGTGGAGTTCATGTACCTTGTACACGTGCCAGGTGAAAGTTACCGTAGGCGACTCAGGTTTTCGTTGTATAATTACCTCCCTTGTGTGTTGACAGCACGAGCGCTCTGGGCCTCGTTCTGTTTCAGATTTGTTACGTTTTCTCAAAGCACCCCAGCTGTCGGAACATTAACGATGACACTGTCTCTATTCGCTTTCTGTTGGTCGCTGTGTAGGCTTTAATTATTGTGTCACTGTGTGCCGTTCAGTGGAACTTGATGGCGGTGTGTCTGTCACTCGATGGAGCGTTGTGTGTCGCTCGATGGAGTGGTGTATGTCACTCGATGGAGTGGTGTATGTCACTCGATGGAGGGTGTATGTCACTCGATGGAGCGGTGTATGTCACTCGATGGAGTGGTGTATGCCACTCGATGGAGCGGTGTGTGTCGCTCGATGGAGCGGTGTATGTCACTCGATGGAGTGGTGTATGTCACTCGTGGAGCGGTGGTGTGTCGTGGGGGTGTTTTTTTGTTTTTGTGGGCTTTGTTGTGGGGTGTTGTGTATAATTACCTCGGGGGTTGTGTGTTGATGAGCAGAGCGCTCTGGGTAGTTTGTTTCGATTTGTTACGTTTTCCTCAGGAGCACGGCAGCTGTCGGAACATTACGATGACACTGTCTCTATTCGCTTTCTGTTGGTCGCTGTGTAGGCTTTAATTATTGTGTCACTGTGGGGCGTTATGGAACTTGATGGCGGTGTGTCTGTCACTCGATGGAGCGTTGTGTGTCGCTCGATGGAGTGGTGTATGTCACTCGATGGAGTGGTGTATGTCACTCGATGGAGTAGGTGTATGTCACTCGATGGAGCGGTGTATGTCACTCGATGGAGTGGTGTATGCCTCGATGGAGCGGTGTGTGTCGCTCGATGGAGCGGTGTATGTCACTCGATGGAGTGGTGTATGTCACTCGATGGAGTAGTTGGTGTCGCTCGATGGAGCGGTGTATGTCACTCTATGGAGCGGTGTGTGTCACTCGATGGAGCGGTGTATGTCACTCGATGGAGCAGTGTGTGTCGCTCGATGGAGTAGTTTGAGTCGCTCGATGGAGCGGTGTATGTCACTCGATGGAGCAGTGTGTGTCGCTCGATGGAGTAGTTTGTGTCGCTCGATGGATCGGTGTATGTCACTCGATGGAGCAGTGTGTGTCGCTCGATGGAGTAGTTTGTGTCGCTCGATGGAGCGGTGTATGTCACTCGATGGAGCGGTGTGTGTCGCTCGATGGAGTAGTTTGTGTCGCTCGATGGAGCGGTGTATGTCACTCGATGGAGCGGTGTATGTCACTCGATGGAGTGGTGTATGTCACTCGATGGAGCGGTGGTGTCGCTCGATGGAGCGGCGTATGTCACTCGATGGAGCGGTGTATGTCACTCGATGGAGCGGTGTATGTCACTCGATGGAGCAGTGTGTGTCGCTCGATGGAGTAGTTTGAGTCGCTCGATGGAGCGGTGTATGTCACTCGATGGAGCGAGTGTGTGTCGCTCGATGGAGTAGTTTGAGTCGCTCGATGGAGCGGTGTATGTCACTCGATGGAGCCCCGTGTGTGTCGCTCGATGGAGTAGGGTTTGTGTCGCTCGATGGGGAGCGGTGTATTTTTCACTCGATGGAGCGGTGTATGTCGCTCGATGGAGCAGTGTGTGTCGCTCGATGGAGTAGTTTGTGTCGCTCGATGGAGCGGTGTATGTCACTCGATGGAGCGGTGTATGTCACTCGATGGAGCGGTGTGTCACATAAAATGGAGTTCTACTTACCCCCTTGAATATATCCACCGATAAAGTTGAAGTCTGCAAAACCACAATCAAATGTATCAGCAAGCGAACAAAACTCTTTCAACTAAAAAGTACAAACAAACAAAATGGAAATAATCTGCATTAGGAAAATAATTAAAAAATCATGTGCACACATAATCACAAATGTGCACATGCACAAACACGCGCACGCACGCGTACTCCGGTAACATAATTATACATACACATGCGTACATTGTCAGCAGCATTAATCTGAATGTGAACGTTTAGCAGTTCAACAACCAAACAACTTGAAATAATTTATTGGCACATACTTATCTCCCTTCATGGCGTGGCCAAAAATCAATAATCATTTCAAAAATCAAATGCTAATAACAAATAATACAAATTAATCGCTAGCATTGATTTTCACTTAACTTCATCGAAGTTTGACCACAGGTTTTCCCATCCAGGGCTCAGATAAAGATATCTTTCTATGTCTGACAGAGAGTCGGAAAAAAATCAGCCCTCTGCACTGAGCAACTTACATTGAAAACATCCGCATGTGGGTTTCCTTCAGCGAGACAGCTGTTGTACTGATGACAAAAGAAAAAACAAACATGTTCAGACCACACTGAGTTTGGTACGAGTCTGTCTGTCTGTCTGTCTGTCTGTCTGTCTGTCTGTCTGTCTGTCTGTCTGTCTGTCTGTCTGTCTGTCTGTCTCTCTCTCTCTCTCTCTCTCTCTCATGCGTGTGGCACGCGCACCACACACACACACACACACACACACACACACACACACACACACACACACACACAGCACAACACACACACACACACACACACACACACACACACACACACACACACACACACACACAACACACACACACAACACACACACACACACACACACACACACACACACACACACACACACACACACACACACACACACACACCACACACACAGCAACAGCACCAACACAACACACACACACACACACACACACACACACACACACACACACACACACACACACACACACACACACACACACACACGCCGGCGCCGGCGCAGAGAACAGAACCTGGCATTTGGGGGCGTCTCCTGTTCCACATGTTTGTCAAGAAGTAGCTAGGTTAAAATACCTACGCTAACCAAACCAGAACGATAACAAATGGCCCCATTATTTCAGTCCGCACAACAACATCAACCAGGACCGTAAACAGAAAGCTCGTGCCGCCGAAGGGAACTCAATCAGCGCAACAAGTAAGCAATGGCTCTTTGTGTCCGGCGGTTGGTCTCCCCTGATTTAAAAAAAAAAAAAAAAATGCCGTCCGGCGAGGACTTCCCTATCCTTCGTTAACTACTATTTGTTTGTCCGTGTGGTGGACCGTATTGGCCAGCTTCGACTCTTGTGGTTTACGAACGCTCTCTCTTCTGACCTTGCCGCCTCGCAACTGATGTACGTATCATTAAAATGGCTCCCGTTGCTGCCCATCTTTATGCAGAAATGTTTCTGGTGGTGACAGTATCGCGTTAGGTATATAGTCGCACCCCTTCCCCTCCACCCCCCCCCATCCTCCACCCCCCACCCCTGCTGTCTAGATCCCTGCCAGTACCTTTCTTCAGGAAGACACTTCGGCGTCAAACAAACAAGTAAATCAAGGGGATTTTTTCCCCCAAGAAAATGTACATACTGTGCGTCCGCGTTCAAATACACAAGCGTTCGTTTGAACCTTTTTGTGTTTGGATCTTGTCAAACAAACAAGCCTAGCGAATGAAGGAGTGAGAGCAGAAGCGGCACAAGCAAAAACAAACAGCTTGGAGATGCACGCAGAGCCGTGAGACAGACAGAGGTCCGGGTCAGGGGGCCGGGAACTGACCACTTCCGACGGTGTTTTGTTGTAGAACCCCTCGGCGAAGATGGAGACGACGAAGACGTTGATGATGAAGGAGATGAAGAGAGCGATGGCTGCCTCGATGAAGAAGTACTTGTTGGCCTCCTTCACCTCCGCTTTGTTCGTCCTGTCCACCTGCCGGGACTGCAGCGAGACAATCGCGACGATGACCATGCCAGTGATGATGATGATGATGATGATGATGACTATGACCATGCCAGTGATGATGATGACGATGACGATGACCATGCTAGTTATGATGATGACTATGACCATGCCAGTGATGATGATGATGATGATGATGATGATGATGATGATGATGATGATGATGATGATGATGATGATGACCATGCCAGTAATGATGATGACGACGATGACCATGCCAGGGATGATGATGATGACGATGATGATGATGACCATGCCAGTAATGATGATGACGACGATGACCATGCCAGGGATGATGAAAACTGAACAAACAAACAACAACAACACAGCAACAACAACAAATGACGACTGCAATGATGTTGAGGATATGTGACTAATGCTGCAATAAATAAAAACAAAATGACGACGGCGATGATGACGGTAATGACGAAAATGTGTGTGGTGTGTGTGTGTGTGTGCGTGTGTGTGTGTGTGTGTGTGTGTGTGTGT
>JABMCL010002092.1:600000-622500 GCA_018857735.1 Alviniconcha marisindica | reverse complement strand
CTGTATCCGTTCCCCTCTTGTGTCTGACTCAACAAGAAGTCGGTGCCGATGTCCAACCACGCACGCAGCGCACGCACACACACACACACACACACACACACACACACGGGGGGAGAGAGGGAAAAGAGACTGAAGACGTGAGATGGATTTTCTTCCTTCTTTATTTAAAGTCTTTTCACGTTGGTGATATTAGACTGATCTTACCAGTATTCTCATGTAACAACATGTATCAGCAAGCTGCACCAACAGACACACAGAGAGAGTGGGGGCTGGGGACCGCCGGAGAGAGAACTCGAACTCGAAAACTTGATTTTACAAGGATTGTAGTTTAGGTTCAGTCAAAAGCCTGTCTAACAACTAGTCCTTGCTAAGCTACTGATAAATAGATATCAAATTACAGGCATTACTTATATATACATAATATAGGCATGAATGAGTGATTGAAACGTTATACATGAGAATTTCCACACAAACATAGCGTGCTCACAGCCAGATGAACACATGCCATACATCATTCACTGAGTTACATATTATGAGCATACGGTGAGCACATGAAGCAGCAGAACATCTGATCAGTTCATATGACTAGAATCGGAAAAGAAAACAGAAGCAGTCAATGCTTATCTTAGGTAAGGGAAAAGACGGGGGGGGGGAGGGGGAAGGGGGGAGGGGGAACGGTGGAGGGAGGTCGGAACACGGAAGGACTGGGCGGAGTTGTATGGGTGTATAAAATAGGTCTCAAATGACCAGTCATTGCAATGGCAATCACTCGAAAACCTCAGTCTCTCTCTGTCTAAAAGAGACAGAGGACTGGCAAGCTCTAAGAGAGAGAGAGAGGGTTGGGGGAGAGAGAGAGAGAGAAAAAGAGAGAGAGGGGAAGAGAGAAAGAGAAAGAGAGAGAGAGAGAGAGAGGAGAGAGAGAGAGAGACAGAGACACAGAGAGAGAGAGAGAGAGAGAGATGAGAGAGAGACAGAGAGACAGACAGAAAGTCACACACACACACAGAGACTTTGTAGAGCTCTGTGCTTACCTAGACGTGCCGCCAGCCGCTGCATCAGCAACCCTAGGATGGTGGAAACCATCAGCACCCACAGCAACTGGAACATAGGCCAAGTCAGATTAGCTTGCAATTACCGTTTTGTAAGTAAGTAACCATGGTGCTTAACCACCACAGAAACCATAAAGCTTACTAGGGACGGGGAGAAGGGGGGAGGGGTATGGAGGTTGGGGGTGGGGAGATTATATACCTATCGCTACACTGTCACCACCAGAATGACTTCTGCATTAAGGTGGGCAGTGATGAGAGCCATTTAATGTTTCATTAATTGTAAGGGACAAAATCACAAGACAGTGTCCACAGACCACAGCTTTTGAAGTGAAAGGAGAGCCGAAGCAGATTCGAACCGAGGTCCCCCTGCTTGCCAGCCTAACGCCAATTTAAAACGATTACAATTGTCAACGTTGATCAGCTGGTAAGTGATTCGAGGGAGAGAAGGGGAGGGGGGCGGGGGGGGGGAGAGGGGCACAAAAACCGGATGCTCGTTACAAACACAAGTTATAAGGACTGACTGACCTTGAACTGTGCAGTTGCTCCAGACTGAAGGTCAGACTCGATGTTGCCGGGGTCAAGGTAAGCGATGCTCATCAGGAATCCTGGACCCGTGAAAGCCCACAGCTTGCGGAGGCTGAATCTCGCCTGACAACACACACACACACACACACACACACACCCAAACACACACACACACACCACACACACACACACACACACACACACACACACACACACAGGTGCACCCACACACACACACACAAAACACACACACCAACACACACACACACACACACACACGCACGCAGCACACACACACACACAACACACATGCGCACGCACACACACACACACACACACACCACACACAAAAACACACCACACACACACACACCACACACACACACACACACACACACACCACACCACACACACAACAGGTGCACGCACGCGCACACACACACACACACACACACACACACACACACACCCACACACACCACACATACACAACACAACCACACACATGCCACACACACACACACACACACGTGCACGCACACACACACACACCACACACCCCACACACACACACACACACCACACACACACACACACACACACACGCGCAGCAACCCCACCAACACCGCGCGAACACACAACACACACACACACACACACACACACACACACACACACACACACACACACACATTCAGAAAATGAACTCACCTACGTCTGCCTAATTGGGATGGGAACACATTTAGCAAAACAACCCCCACTAACACTACCAGCTTGGTGGGAGACAGGAATAATAATAATAACACGATCAGGTGCCAGCTCGAACAGCCGGACTTCGTGATAGTAATGCGTGCTGTAGACCAAGTCACGTTGCAAGACCCAGGGATGACGATGCAACGTTTAGTCAACCAACCCACACTGCAGCCTTAGTGAAGGGGGTTTACGAGGGTGGATAGAAACGTTTAGTCAACCAACCCACACTGCAGCCTTAGTGAAGGAGGTTTACGAGGGTGGATAGAAAAGTTTAGTCAACCAACCCACACTGCAGCCTTAGTGAAGGGGGTTTACGAGGGTGGATAGAAACGTTTAGTCAACCAACCCACACTGCAGCCTTAGTGAAGGGGGTTTACGGGGGTGGATAGAAACGTTTAGTCAACCAACCCACACTGCAGCCTTAGTGAAGGAGGTTTACGAGGGTGGATAGAAAAGTTTAGTCAACCAACCCACATTGCAGCCTTAGTGAAGGGGGTTTACGGGGGTGGATAGAAACGTTTAGTCAACCAACCCAGACTGCAGCCTTAGTGAAGGGGGTTTACGAGGGTGGATAGAAACGTTTAGTCAACCAACCCACACTGCAGCCTTAGTGAAGGGGGTTTACGCACACGTCAACCCACATTGCCAGACTCGAGGGTGGAGAGAAACGTTTAGTCAACCAATACACACTGCAGCCTTAGGGAAGGGCGTTTATACACAGTCAACTCACATTGCCAGACTGGGGATGGATAGAACCGTTTAGTCAACCGACATACACTGCAGACTTAGGGAAAGGAACACGTAGGTCAACAGTAAGTCAACTCACATTGCCAGACTCGGGATAGACAGAATATTGATTCTTAACGCCCAGTCAACCATGACGGTTACATCAAAGCCAGAGTCTAGGATCAACAGAAAACGTTCAGTCAACCAACACACACTAAGCATCCCTAAGGACAAAGTGGACGAACTACACACGATGTACGTCAACAGTAAACGTAAGCCAACTCACATTGCCGGACTCGGGGACGGACAGAAAATGTTCAGTCAACCAACATACACTAAGCAGCCCTAAGGACAAAGTGACGAAAATAGACACGATGTACGTCAACAGTAAGCCAACTCACGTTGCCAGACTCGGGGACGGACAGAAAACGTTCAGTCAACCAACACACACTAAGCAGCCCTAAGGACAAAGTGGACGAACTACACACGATGTACAATGCCGGACTCGGGGATGGACAGAAAAGGTTCAGTCAACCAACGCACACTACTGGCGCCTGCCTTATAAGAAAAAGTGGACGAACTATACACACACGACGAACTATACACACGATCGATGTACGTCAACAGTAAGCCAACTCACATTGCCAGACTCGGGAACGGACAGAAAACGTTCAGTCAACCAACGCACACTACCGGCGCCTTACAGGACAAAGTGGACGAACTATACACAGGGTGTACGTCAACAGTAATTATATAGCCCACTCACATTGCCTTCGGGGATGGGGATACGTTGGTTGAAGTAGGCGGAGGCGGAGGCGGGGTTGTTCGTCTCCCCGTTCGGCCGTCGGTGTTGTGGTCGTTGTGGTTCTTCTCCTCGCCGTCCGCTCCCGTGGTGCTCGGGGTTTGACCCTGGATGCTGCCCATCTCGGTGGAGGCCCCCTCTGCCACGTCGGCCTCCTGTGGCTGCATCTGCCCTCGCTGCTCCGGGGTCGGGCCCGCCTCGCTTCCTGCAGCGAGCGGAACAGGCGGTCAGTGATGAACAGTCAATTAATTAGGCACCCAGTCAACTCCTGCGCTTCATCAGAGCTCACTGAGGAGCTGTGTGAAAGTCGAGGTGGCCGTCCTGGGGCTCCCCCGTCCCTAAGAAGCCTTGTGGTTTCTGTGGACGTAAAGCACCATGGAAGAAGAAGAAGAAACCACCAGAGCTCACTGAGGAGCTGTGTGAAAATTGAGGTGGACGTCCTGGGCTCCCCTGTCCGTAACAAAGGTCCGTATGGTCTCTGTGGACGTAAAGCAAAAGTTGAAGAAGAAGAAGAAGGGAAGGGAGTGTCAGAGCTCAGGAGCTGTGTAAAAGTTGAGGTGGACGACCGGGTTGTCCCAATAAAGTCCGATGGTCTTGTGGACGTAAAGCAAAAGTTGAAGAAGAAGAAGGGAAGGAGTGTCAGAGCTAAGAGCTGTGTAAAAGTTGAGGTGGACGACCTGGGCTTGTCCCAAATAAAGGTCCGTATGGTCTCTGTGGACGTAAAGCAAAAGTTGAAGAAGAAGAAGGGAAGGGAGTGTCAGAGCTCAAGAGCTGTGTGAAAGTTGAGGCGGACGACCTGGGCTTGTCCCTAATAAAGGTCCGTATGGTCTCTGTGGACGTAAAGCGACATTGAATTTGAACTACGCTTCACGCTGTGACTGTTGACAATACAATAACAATAACCATAATAATCTATGGCGCCCCATCTCGTAAGAGCCCGGGGTGCTTACAAAGGCCTACAAATGCGTGCTTTTCATCACACCCTCAGGGTCGTTTGGGTAGAGGTCTGAGGGGCAGAGACTGAAGTCGCTGCCCGGAGTGTATCAATATTAGGTTCGTGCCGAGTGCAAGAGACATACAATCGCAGTCAATGAACGTGCTGTGCACACATCTGACGCAATTGTGTCTATGTACGTAATAATAATAATATTGATACAGGGTGTGATTTCCGCCCACACAACGGTTGTTTTCAACAAGATTCCTCAAAGTGGATTGATACGCCAAGAGCAGCTGAAAAATCTGCATAAATTTTCTACATGATTGTGAATTTGTATAACTCGTTAATACTCATAAGGTCAAAGACCCTTTCCAATTTGGCAATAACTGACCAGTCGGCATCTAGCACAGATAGCGTGCCCATGCTCACACATCTTCACTGCCTTCAAGATTCCGAGGGGAACAGCACCAAATCCTTTAAGTCCCCACCCAGCCGCCCAAAGGTTATCTGGTCCCAAGGACGCTGGTTCCTTCATAGTCCCTGCGAAATTGTACTTGAGGTTAGTAGCCTTCGTGCACATATATCCGTTATCGTGTTCTGTAGGTGTGCGGTAACTGATGTATGTGCATGTAAGCTACTAACCTCAAGGACAGCTTTCGCAGGGACTATGAAGGAATCAATGTCTAGCTTAGCTACCACTTGTTTTTGTCTTCGCTGTGCAAGGTTTCGTGCTCATTCGTAGAGTTTCCGTCTGTGGAATAAGTGACTTAATTAACTGCAGACTGAAAATGTCACCACTCGACGAATTAGGCAAACGAGTTCATGAATCACGGATTTATTGCAGAACTTGTGAGACCTCTCTCTTCTCTCCCTCCCTCTGCGCGCGCGCGCGTGTGCGTGTGCGTGTGTGTGTGTGTGTGTGTGTGTGTGTGTGTGTGTGTGTGCGCGTGTGTGTGTGTGTGTGTGTGCACGCGCGCGAGCAAAGAGAGAGCGATATACACAAGCAGACGGGCAGGCAGACAGAGATAGAAAGACAGACAGGCAGAGATGTAAAACACACACACACACACACACACACACACACACAGAGGAGACAGTGGGCAGATAGACAAAGAGAAAGAAAGAGACAGTGAGACAGAGACAGACAGACAGTGAGACCCAGAGGGAGAGAGAGAGAGAGAGAGAGAGAGAGAGAGAGAGAGAGAGAGAGAGAGAGAGAGAGAGAGAGAGAGAGGAGGGGTAAAAAGTATAAACGATTCTGATATATATACCAACTAGAAAAAGTACGAGGTAGTTATAGTTACTGGATGTTAACCTCCTTTCAACTGAGCAGGGTCAGCTCTGTAAAAACAAATGCACACTCAAAACTCTCCCCGTGAGAAAACCCCGACGACACGTAAAGAACAATTAAAATCACAAGCGCTCTCGACCCATGGCCTTCGTCTGGTGTAGAAGAGAGATAGAAAATGATAAAAAGAAGAAGGAAGTAAAGAAGAAGACAGACAAGAAGTTGAAGTAAAACAATGTTTCTGATACACAAGAAGTGGAAGTAAAACAGTGTTAAGGATCAGATCCTTAACATTGTTTTACTTCAACTTCTTGTCTATCGTCTTCTTTACTTCCTCTCAAAATCGACCACGCTGTACCTAACTGCCCAAACAAAAGCCATACCAACAACAACAACAACAACAACAACAAAAGTCTATATTGTCGGAAAATACTGGATAATATTTTTAATATTTGGACCATCGGCAGAAGAAATGACAAAAAATATCAATGTAAATAGCAGCAAGGATTAGGCAGAAGAATAAGGGAGTGGACAGGAAGGGCGGTAGTTCTATTACTAACCGCCTGATTTAGTGATTAACACATAAAATAATAATAATAATAATATTAATAATAATGAATACTTAGAGCGCCTAACCCGCACAGGCCCTAAGCGCTTACACGTTCTTTACGAATACACATTGTCAAAATTCAACGCATACAACATGAATGCACAGAGCTATAAAGAATAGCATTAACCAACAGTAATCACAAGGTGAGGGAATCGTCCGGATTTATAGATAAGAAATGTTTGAAAATAATCAACGTCTCCGTGACTGTTGTAGTCAAGTCTGGGCGAGGAGCCGTTTGTGTATGAGTGGGGTAAGTATATAAACATTGTGTTTAACGTCCACAGAAACCATTAGGCATATTATGGCCGGGCACATGAGTGTGGGTGACCGCTTTTGCTTTATATTCTTGTTTCAAAAGAAAAATACCTTGACCATTCTTTCTTCCTGTCTGTTAAAAGCATAGGCCTATCTTACGTGGTTCAGACTTGGTGTCGCTAAACTTCATCACCGTGTCAGCAAATGTGTCCCTTTCGTCCCGCTGTTATTGTAGGCGAATTCATTTCTTGTTTATCTGTCCTCTTTATTTTCACTTACGTTGTCGTTACCTTCCCCCCTTACTTCAGCAGTTCTGAGAGAGAGAGAGAGAGAGAGAGAGAGAGAGAGAGAGAGAGAGAGAGAGAGAGAGAGAGAGAGAGAGAGAGAGACAGACAGACAGACAGACAGACAGACAGACAGACAGACAGACAGACAGACAGACAGACAGAGAGACAGACAGACAGACAGACAGACAGACAGATAGACAGACAGACAGAGACAGAGAAGGAAATAGAGAAACAGAGACTGGCAGGGAAATAGAGAGAGAGAGAGAGAGAGAGAGAGAGAGAGAGAGAGAGAGAGAGAGAGAGAGAGAGAGAGAGAGAGAGAGAGAGAGAGAGAGACAGGCAGTCAGACAGAGACAGAGAGACAGCCAAACAGAGACAGAGAGACAGAGACAGAGAGGGAAATAGAGAGACAGAGACAGAGCGGAAGATAGAGAGAGACAGACAGATTGACAGACAGAGACAGAGAGATAGAGACACAGAGAGAGAGAACGTTATCTTACCAGCCTTGTAGGTTTCGCCCTCTGCTGTCATTGTCTGACTGTCAGCTAGTGTATCAGAGTCCGAGCACGACAGTTTCTTTGTGCGATATATGACATAACACCCACACTCGTAACCTGTGAAGATCAGACTATACACAGCTCTTGAGAAATGTATCTTGTCCGCTTTCTCTGACAGAAATCGGCTGCTGAGACACACATGAAATGCTTCCCTGGTTTTTAATGCTAGATTCCTTTCTCTGAGTGTTCCACAAAAATCTACCGTGATATGTTGTAAGGTGCTATTAGAAACAATCAAACAAGAAACAAAATCATAATTCCCATGCAGCGTTAGAAGTGTCTTGCGATTTAAAAAAAAAAAAAAAAAGTTTTATCACAAGTACTAAATTAAATAACGACAACAGTCAAGTCAAAACGTACGTAATAGTACTTCAAAATCCACTACCACATAAATAACTGAGGACGGCTGCTTACTTGAATTTGTTACGTTGGGGGTAGACGACAAATCTTTCAAGTCGGCGAAGGGGGCGGGGTGGTTGGTGGGGGGGGAGGGGGGGGGGATATATGACCAAGGCATTAATTTTGGCCATGATGCAAGTGAGCCGGTTTGGCCCAGCGGTAAGGCGTTAGGCTGGTAAACGGACGACGTCGGTTCGAGTCCACTCTTCGGCTCTCCTTTCTTGAAGAGAGACGTTGTGATTTAGTGTGTCTTAATTTGTCCCTCGCAAATTAGTCAAAAATTAAAATGGCGCTCGATCATTCTGGTGGCGACAGTGCAGCGTTAGGCATAGACCCCCCCCCCCCACACACACACACACACACACACCCCTCACCCACACCACCCCAACCCATCCAACCTCGTGGGACCTCGGTCCCAGCCAGTACCTCTCCGGCGACAAGAACTCGGCGTTAACTAAACAGGTCAAACAACAACCTCATAAGCAGCGGTTCCTTTGGGAGAAGCAGCAAAGGCAGTAAAACAATGACTTGATGTTCAGTACGATGAAGGTCACTCCGCGGAAGAAGAAGAAGAAGACCCTTCAGACGAGTAGGCCTGAGTTAAATTAACTACCGCCGACATGGGGCATCAAAATTTCCTCTTCGCCGGAACCGGCCGCGAGAGTCCGGCAGCCACTGGGCGGTGTTGTACAACGTTGTCGGCGCACGTGATCATACACGCAGTCTCGCGAAGTAGCTGTGAGCCGGTATGGCCTGGTGGTAAACGGGCGTTAGGTTGGCAAGCAGATAAAGGGCCTCGGCTCGATTCTGCTTCTGCTCTCCTTTCTCTGCTGAAAGGCCGCTGTGGCTTGTGGACGCTGCCCTGTGACTTTGTCCCTCGCAGTTAATGAAACGTTAAAATGGCTCTCATCGCTGCTCATCTTAATGCAAAAAGTCATTCTGGTGGTGACAGTGCAGAGATGGGTATATGACTGCGTATTTGTATCGCAGCTGTAAAAATATTAACGAAACATTCTGACGCATGTTACTTACAGTTTCCCCACAGGGTCCACGCGGTCTTTCGGTGGCAGCCTACGCCGGTCCAATATCGTTAGTCTGTCTGTCTCTCTCTCTCTCTCTCTCTCTGTCTCTGTCTCTCTCTCTGCTTATCTGTCTAAGCGCACAGCTGCAGCCTCAGCCTATTTATCCAGGCGGATGGCTTACAGTCTACTGTGAGCCGGTTTGGCCTAGCGGTAAGGCGTTAGGTCGGTAAGCGGGAGGACCTCGGTTCGATACCGCTTCGGCTCTCTTTCCCTTCAAAAAGGTTGTGGGTTTGTGGACACTGTCCTGTGACTTTGTCCCTCACTTTACTGAAACATTAAAATGGCTCTCATCGCTGCCCACTTTAATGCAAAAATCATTCTGGTGGTGACAGTGCAGAGATAGGTATATGACTGCGTATTTGTATCGCAACTGTAAAAATATTAATGAAACATTCTGACGCATGTAACTTACAGGGTCCACGCGGTCTTTTGGTGGCAGCCTACGCCGGTCCAAGATCGTTAATCTCTCCCTCTGTCTCTGTCTGTCTGTCTGTCCGTCTGTCTGACGTCTCTCTCTCTCTGCTTATCTGTCTAGGCGCACAACTGCAGCTGACACTCATTGTGAGCCGGTTTCGCCTAGCGGTAAGGCGTTAGGTTGGTAAGCGGAAGGACCTCGGTTCGATACCGCTTCGGCTCTCCTTTCTCTTCAAAAAGGTTGTGGGTTTGTGGACACTGTCTTGTGACTTTGTCCCTCACTTCCTACTGAAACATTAAAATGGCTCTCATCGTTGCCCATCTTAATGCAGAAATCATTCTGGTGGTGACAGTGTAGCGATAGTATATACTCTCCCTCTCCCCCCTAGCTCCATACCCCCTCCCCCCCCCCCCCCTTCTCCCCGTCCCTAATAAGCCGTACGGTTTCTGTGGACGTTAAGCACCATGTTTACTTACTAGTTTACTTACAGTCTATCGTCAACTCACCCAACATTGACACTCCGCGTCTCCTCAAAACGATTGCTCTGTCCTCGGCAGACGACTGTGACACGCACTGCTACGCAAAACACTTGTGCTGAAGTTAGCTAGTTAGTTAGTTAGTTAGTTAGTTAGTTGGTGCTTTGAGCCCAGTCAGCCACAAAGGGTTATATCAGGGCTAACTTGCGCTGAAGCAGGTTTGATCTACGTTTAAAATCCACTTACTAACATTTGTGTCGCCTTTCTTTCCCTTCCATAAAAATATAAAATATAAAGCTATACGCGTGTCGTGACCGTTTTGCCTTCTGCTCTCGGCCGCAGGTTGTACCTCACGTTTTAAAATATGTCCGAGACAAAAACTGAGTGAAATAGTGATTGTAAAGCAGGGGTGAATCAACACGACAATGCAGACTTGGTGAAAATGTCCATCGACACTCGGCGTGAGCATTGTGTTGGGGACAGCATTGTGCTGCGGCATCTTGCACTTAGGGCGAGGCCTGTTCCGGTTTTTTGCTGTTTTATTTTGTTTCGTTTTGTTTTGTTTTGTTTTTTGTTGTTTTAATTTATCCGCTGACAGGACCTGAGGCGTGTGACAGCGACCAGTGCGCAGATAGACTATTTACAGAGAGAAACAAACTGCGCTGTTTGCCACCCACCCACCCACAGCCCCGCCATTATCTATTCTTACAGCGCTTACACTTTCAAGCAGGAGTTAAATAGAAATGACGAGAAACGTTGCTGTTGTTTGTGCCCCTGTTTGTGACTTCATGGCATGCACAGGCTACCCACGGGCTATGGAGAAGCATTACCGGCCACACCGACTGAAACATGTGCTAAACTACAAAGCAGAACACACAACTCTGTGTGTGTGTGTGTGTGTGTGTTCTCTCTCTCTCTCTCTCTCTCTCTCTCGACGTGACCTGGCGTGCAACCTGCAGGGCGGACATTGAAATTGCTGGCAACTGTTTGATCAGTTACACGCTTCAGAATGCCGGTTGCTGGACTACCAGCAGCTGCGGAGACAGCTCTGAATGTCCTGCTCGCAGTTGGAAGGTCGTCGGAGAGGGGGACAGCACCGTTATGGTCTTGCGACTCAAACCCCACGTCCACTCTTCATCAGCAAACATGGCCGATTCGCACAACACCCAAGGCCAGTATTTCAGAAGGAAACCCCCTAGCCAGATTCGAAGGGACCAGGAAAGAACGGGGTTACAAAATGAACAGTAAACAAAAGCAGATCAGGCAGGTGGCAATAATTTTGACTTCCCCTCCTTGACGTTTTCTTCGCTGAACACTAACCTTCAAATGACAACACAGGACACCGCCACAGACAAGTGTCAGCCTGCACACACGGAAATCACGACTGAAAGTAGTGGCAAACACAACAGTGAAAATGGGTCAGATATGTGTCAAACCTGCATGACTCTTATCAACCACAGCCGATTCCTTTTGAGGCGTGTGATGACAGTCTGACTCATCCAACAGCTGAGTTAGATGAACGACTTATCAAAGGACGTGACGCTGGGTTCAGTGTAGACATAGTAAAAGACTGTGTTGCAACTTTAACCGACAGATCCGTCCAGCGATGATTGAGAGACCCAAAAAGAAATCGGTCATTTCCAAAGTGGCATTGAACAACAGGGATGGCGAAGAGTTTATTCTGTATGAGTCTGATGATCTCGTTTTCGAATTCGATTGTAAAGCGACAAGTGGATGTGGCGTGCACTACTGGTTCGTTAAGCAAGAAGCCAGGAACATGCTGTCCGAGGATCGTGATATACTGTACAACCTGCACAGGTGGAAGCAACTCGGCAGAGCTCAATACACGGAGGCACGCGCACGTGCACGAGAGAAGCTACACATCTTGCGAGACCTGATTCAGTTTTACCTGGGCTGACCTGCTGACGTTCGGCGTTCAACTGTGGGGACCGCCCGTCTCTCGGAGTGACACCGTGACATTCTCGCAACACAAAAATGTGACATTAGTGTCACGGAAATGCTGGACTGTACAAATTCTTGCCGTGGCTTCCATGTCAATTTGTTCAACTGTTTCTTTGCATTCGGTATTGGCTTCCGTTTGTCTTGCTTAAGAGGCTTTATAGCCTGAAGCAATAAATTCTATTGTCATTCTCTCTCTCTCTCTCTCTCTCTCTCTCTCTCTCTCTCTCTCTCTCTCTCTCCTCTCTCTCTCTCTCTCTCTGCCTGTGTGTCGTAGCTTAGAAAATGTGCACATGTATAGTTAGATCTAGAATAGTCCCTTGTTTGGGAGAGGGCTGGACGTAAAAAAAGCATACTATTACCCTTGCAAGTAAAGAACTTTACCTTCTTCTTGTTCTTCTTGTTCTTCTTCTCTCTCTCTTCTCCCCCCCCCCCCCCCCCCCCCTTCCTCCTTCTTCTAATACTTCTTACTATTGTCCGACAGTACAGCTGGATAAAACAAAATTTGTATTGAGGTATACACGGAACTACCGCTAGGCGTTAGCATTAGGGAGTCTGTACGCCCACATGAAGCCTGTAGATGTCCATATATGTGTACCCTCACCTCACACTCCGAGCTTCACGAGCTGTGTGAGAGTCGAGGTGGCCGTCCTGGGCTGTCCGTCCTAACGAGCCTTCTGGTTTCCGTGGACATAAAGCTATATTGAACCATGCTTCGGCATTGGTCACAGCTTGCCCCTAATATGTCAACTGACATCTGAGGACAAACACTACCTACCACTCCGAGCATCGCTTTCCGGCACCTTCCTCCAAACTCTGCTAGATTTGGTTACGCCACTGAAAGGGCACTCTTTATCTCTGACCAACGCGGTCTGCACCCTCCGAAAGGTTTGGGTATATATACTGATAAGACTGTGGAAGCACCCTAGCGCCCACGTAAACATGAGACGCATCCATCCCGGGTAAAGAAAAAGAGTTCCGTCTCGATTCAAACGATTGTGGTTTTATTTGTGCTGGTGTAGACTTTGTTGGCGGCTATAAATGACACGCCTTGTTTTATTTTAATTGCTTGTACAAACTTACTACTGTTTCAGCACCAACGAAAAACTGCTCGTTAGCTGACAGTTTTCTGGGACCTATGGCGTAACTAAATACGGCAGTGGTTGAAGGGAGGATGTCGTAAACCGTTGCTTGCAGTTTGCCCTCACCTAGCTGTCAAGTTCAGAGAGCATGGCGCCCAGCCTAGCCCAGCGCAGTGGACACGGAAGGTAATGGAAGTGGGTCGCGATGACGCTGACCCGGTAACTGAGACCCTGTGTCTCACTAACCAGGACCTCGGCGTATTTCGATACCACCACCTCCAACCGACGACCAAATCCGTCTACAAGTCTACAGATTTAGACAGCAGTGCCGCGTAACTTTACGATGTAAGAATTCGCCACCCCCTACCCCCACCCCCACCTCCACCCCCGCCCCAAACAAGATGAAAGAATGAAAACAACAACGCTCCATTTCTTCATTTACAAGGTGACAAGTGGACTGATCCCAGCTGCTTTTCCACCAGGCAGCTTCTTTGTACCACTAAAAAAATAAAAAAATAAAAAATAAAAAATAAACAAAAACAAAAACGGACAGACGAGGCCCAAAAGCTCTGACGACTTCATGACAACAAACACCGACGATCGTTCACATACCCACTGCTGTGCTGTTGACACCACCGTCTAAGATACCCGCCCAGCCACCCACCCCTTCCCTACGGATAATAACAATAACAAAATAATAAAAAGTATTTATACAGCGCAAAATCTTGTCCGGAGTGACTATTCTAAGCGCGTGCACGCACACACACACACACACACACACACACACACACACACACAACACAACACACACACACACACACACACACAGGCATCGGTACACACACGAGCGTACTTTCTGACCAACATTCAGGGGCTTGAGGCGGAGGAAGATGACCGCGCGCAGCGGAAAACATGGCGTGCAGGTCGTTTTGGAAACAGGAAATGTCCTGAGGTTAGATTTAAAATGAGTCCAGGGAGGGCTTCCGTCGGAGAGGAAGAGGTCATTCCACGCAGAAGGGCCCAAAGCAGAAAAGGCGCGGGAACCGACAGCGGAAATTAAGTCCGCTACGAGGAATCTGGAGGCCGAGTATGAGGAACAGAGCGGACAGCCGCTGTTAAGACAGCGACAGTCTTAAACTTTACACGCCCTCCCGTGAGTACGGTTTAAGACTGTTGCGGTCACAGAGATTAGACGGAGCAGTGCGCGTGATGCAGTTATAGCAGAGAGCATCTGTAGTCTCATACTCCCGAACCTGGAACTCTGTTTTTACAGTCAATCAGTTTAAGTCTGTGGGGTAACGATGAGGAACATCTACAGTCCCACACTCCCAAACCTGGGAATCCCATTTTAACAGTCAAGCAGTTTAAGTCTATGGGGTAAGTGTGATCCTGCCTGGAACATCTGCAGTCCCATACTCCCAGACCTGGAACTCAATTTTAACAGTCAAACAGAACACGTCTATAGGGTAACGATAATCCTGCCTGGAACATCTGCAGTCACAGACTCGTTGCCATGGGACTCTATATTAACAGTTAAACAGTACAAGTCCATAGGGTAATTATGATCCTGCCTGCAGCATCTGCAGTCCCATAAAAACAACAACCTGGAACTCTATTTCAACAGTAAAACAGTTTAAGTCTGTGGGTAATCGAACATCTGCAGACCCACACTCCCAAACCTGGAACTCTATTTTAACAGTCGAACAATTTAAGACTACAGCCGTGGGGTAACACAAATGCTACCTGGAACATTTGCAGAATCACACTCCCAAATCTGGGACTCTATTTTAACAGTCGAACAGTTTAAGACTACAGCCGTAGGGTAACGCAAATGCTACCTGGAACATCTGCAGACCCACTCCCCGTGCCCTGGGACTCCATACTGACAGTCAAACAGTACAAGTATGTAGGGTAACGATGATCCTACACTGAACACGTGCAGTCCCATAACCTCTGACCTGTGATTATGCATTAACCGCCGCCAGCAAAAGTTTATCACCGCACGTAACGATCATCATATAGGATTACACTGAGAAGTTAAGTGTGTATATATATATACACACACACTTAACTTCTGTAATCCTACGATCCTTGGTCTGTGGACTTTGTATTCATCCGCCAGCAATACAAGGTTTTCAGCAACGGTGATATTACCGCGAAAACACTTCAGTCCCATTTGCGTTTTGTCATAAATAAACAGGTTTTTGTTGTTGTTGTTGTTTTTGTGTTGTTGTTGTTGTTGTTGTTGTTGTTGTTGTTGTTGTTGTTGTTGTGTGTGTGTGTGTGTGTGTGTGTGTGTGTGTGTGTGTGTGTGTGTGTGTGTGTGTGTGTGTGTGTGTGTGTGTGTGTGTGTGTGTGTGTGTGTGTGTGTGTGTGTGTGTGTTTGTTGTTGATGTTTTGTTTATTTTCTGTTATTGTGTTTTTTCCTCTCTCTCTCTCTCTCTCTCTCTCTCTCTCTCTCTCTCTCTCTCTCTCTCTCTCTCTCTCTCTCTCTCTCACTCTCTCTCTTTATTTTCTGTGTTCAGATCTAACTTCAGTCCCATAATAAATCCCTGCCGTGGTACCAGTAGAGCTCCGTAATTGCCCGTCAACGATTTGTCAGTAATGATCATCCTACCTTGACCATTTGTAGTCCCATAATCCTTGTCCAGGGACTCCTTGGACTCCGCCTCCCCCCGCAGTGGCAGAAGATGCTGTCGCACGTCGTCAGAGTCGGCCATCGCCACACGGTGGGGGGGGGGCTGTCAGACTTTCCAGCGGAAGAACTCCAATGCTTAGGCTACAGCAGGTAGCTGGTCGAGGTGAACTGCGTCCGAGCGTGCACGCATACAACTAGCCGGCTTGTCCACACAAAACGCACGTCATCAATGTACCACCTCGGCAGTCAGGTCAGACAAAGTTCTGGACAACACACATATTTTCTGAACAACACAGAGGGCATGCAGTCGCCGGTGAATACTCCAGTTGTGACCGGTGGGGCTGTCAGACTTTTCAGCGGAAGAACTCCAATGCTTTATAGGCTTTCAGCAGGTAGGGGGAACGAAGGGGAACTGCGTCCGAGCGTGCACGCATACAACTAGCCGGCTTGTCCACACAAAACGCACGTCATCAATGTACCACCTCCAGGTCAGACAAAGTTCTAGGGCAACACACATCTTTTCTGAACAACACAGAGAGGCATGCAGTCGCCGGTGAATACTCCAGTTGTGACCGGTGGGGCTGTCAGACTTTTCAGCGGAAGAACTCCAATGCTTATATAGGCTACAGCAGGTGGCGGAACGAGGTGAACTGCGTCCGAGCGTGCATGCATACAACTAGCCGGCTTGTCCACACAAAACGCACGTCATCAATGTACCACCTCCAGGTCAGACAAAGTTCTGGACAACATACATCTTTTCTGAACAACACACAGATCATGCAGTCGCCGGTGAATACTCCACTTGCGACTAATAACTGCAGCAGGCAAAAGGTTCGGACAAGAATTGACGTTCTTCGAGGTTCGGGCAATACTGTTTTGACTTCTGCTTCACCACGACCACAGGCGTTTTCCCAGGTAGTGCGTTTCACAGGTAGTGCAGATGGGAAATGGCAGTAAGCCTCGGTCTAAGAGTGGACGTCATAGACAGACTGATGGACTATGTTCCGAGTCATTTGTACAAAGTTCCGAACTGACTTTCTTCAGTGATAGCAAAAATCGTAAGCGGAGCTTACTATCTGTGGTAATAGTTGCGTCATGCTGGTGCAGATCTGGGTCACTGTTACAGGCAGACCTTGACACCGGTGAAAGAGTCTTCAACGTTGTTGTTGTTGTTGTTGTTGTTGTTGTTGTTTTACCTCCGATTCATCAGGACCACTGGCAGAGTTCCGACACTAGCCGTGATTCTTTTGTCGAGTGGTAGTTGCAGGCGTATTGCGTCAGTTCTGAGTCATAACTGCCGCCAGTGACACAGCAAAATCAGAGTCGTGTATGTCCAACTGCTGTGAATAACAAAACAGAAGCCAACGTGATATATATATATATCTCTCTCTCTCTCTCTTCTATATATATATATAGTGACACAGCAAAACCAAAGTCGTATATGTCCAACTGCTGTGAATAACAAAACAGAAGCCAATATATATATATCAAAGACAAACAACAAGTTGGCATAAAAGTTCCCTATATATATATATATATATATATATACACACATACACTGAAGCTCAAAAGTTTAGCAACTGTTATTTATTTACTTTGTGTTCCTCTTTTTTTTCTTTTCTTTTTAACAGTGCACTGATGTTCAAGCCTCTGTAAGCTTTTCCCACAAAACCTCCACAGGTGATCGCCCTGATATAACCGTACTGCTTGACTGGGCGTAAAGCATCAAGTTACCTACTTACTGTACTACTTGGTTCTTTAGACTTTTTTGCTCCAGTTGTTTTTCACTGCTATTTTTTTTTCCTTTCATTTCCGTTGCAATCGCTGTCTGTGTTGTTGTTATTATTATTATTATTTTATTAATTGTTGTTTTTATTTTTACTGATGCTGATTTGTCTATAGCCTTCTGTAATAATATTTAACCGTGAATGTCTTGGTTATTAGTAGTACTGTAGCGACGGCAGATATGTGAGTCGGCCTTTGTGCTAATATCTTCACCGTTGAGAAATAAAGTTCAATCAATCAATCAATTAATGTCCTCGGATGTCAGATGACATATTAGGGACAAGTACTTACTCTGCAGGTGGAGGGCTTATATTCACTGGTCCACCTCCACTCAACAAGCAGTCAGTGTTCCACACGTACATCTGTCTACACCGCGGAATGGTGGACACGTGAGAAATCTGCCCGATGAGGGTAACAAGTTACAAGTTTTGCCAGTATTACGTACGGGTCAAGCAGATTAGGTTCATGGGTCATCAAACTGAGGCGACAAACTGGCAAAGCCTTGGCTTAGTTCAGCGTACACCTATTACTGGATAGTTGCTAATTATATGCAGCCTGCAATCAGCAGGTTCTTTGCCAAGTATACAAACAAACTGCTCGAAAATGTAAAAGACACGCACGCAAGTGATCGTCCACAGTGTCAGTGATCTGACAATTCATTATGGACTTTCTCAAATCTTTATCTGAATTTATTTGACGAGAGTATATGGAACGTATCAGACTCTTTACTTCTGGAGTTCCCCCCCCCCCCCCCCCCCCCTTCTTTTCTTTTTGCTTGCGTATGTATTTGATGGAGGAAAGATGAAAACTTTTTCGTCTTTCATCCATCATTGTCATCCGCAGATGTTGTTTACTACGAGCTTTGAAAAACTAAGAATTCTAGAGGAGATTGCATAGGTTTACTTATAATTATATACATAAATACATACGCAGAGAAAGATCAGCAAAACTAATCACCATTCTATTCATAAAAGAGTTCACACCAAGTAAAGAAAGGGAGAGAGCGAGCTAAAAACAGTTCCCCACAACAAAGGCTCATTTCCCCAGTATGGGAAAATCTTTGCTCACACTACGAAGGCAGTATTTATTTATTTTTTAAACACACAAAAACACACAACACATCCTAACATGTGTTAAGCTGTGTAAAAAAAAACGGAATAACGATGAGTGTGTGTGTGTGTGTGTGTGTGTGTGTGTGTGTGTGTGTGTGTGTGTGTGTGTGTGTGTGTGTGTGTCTGTGTCTGTGTGTCTGTGCGTGCGTGCGTACGTACGTACGTGGGCGGTCCGTGCGTGCGTACTTGTGTGCGTGCGTGCGTGCGTGCGTGCGTGCGTGCGTGCGTGCGTGCGTGCGTGCGTGCGCGCGCGTGTTTTTCGGCTGTAAACCGAGGCACGATGCTAAATAGGGATCTTAAACACGTGCTTATCTGTCGTCTTCACTTCGGGTGAAACAAGATGATCTAATGCTCAGGCAGTCGATTCACATTCAGTAATGAAAAGCACACACTTTTGCTGCATATAATTATGCACACTCTCGATCCACGACCGTAAAAATGGGGTCCCAATCACAGAAACCGGGATGAGCAGATAAAACCCCGACTCAGGCTGTCACTGGGATGAGCAAATAAAGCCCAGATTCAGGCTGTCACTGGGATGAGCAAATAAAGCCCAGATTCAGGCTGTCACTGGGATGAGCAAATAAAGCCCAGATTCAGGTTGTCACTGGGATGAGCAGATAAGGCCCAGATTCAGGTTGTCACTGGGATGAGCAAATAAAGCCCAGATTCAGGCTGTCACTGGGATGAGCAGATAAAGCCCAAATTCGGGCTGTCACTGGGATGAGCTAATAAAGCCCAGATTCAGGCTGTCACTGGGATGAGCTAATAAAGCCCAGATTTTACTTATAGATTCTGTCATCTTTTAAAGCCAGACTGAAAACCTTCCTCTTCTCACAGTATTTCCATCCTAACTAATATCAATACCCAGTTTCTGCTACAGTCAGTGAGAGTGAGAGTAAGAGGTGAGAGAGAGAGAGAGAGAGAGAGAGTGTGTGTGTGTGTGTGTGTGTGTGTGTGTGTGTGTGTGTGTGTGTGTGTGTGTGTGTGTGTGTGTGTGTGTGTGTGTGTGTTTGTGTGTGTGTTTGTAGTGCGTATATTTTTCTTTTTTTCTTTTTTTCTTTCTTTATAATACTTTATGTAACTTGTTTCGGTAGGACTATGCTCTACATGTGTATAGAATATCATATTTAGGTTAATATGTATCATGTGAGCGCTTAGGGCGTTGATGAGCGCATGATAAATGTACATTATTATTATTCAGGCTGTCACTGGGATGAGCAGATAAAGCCCAGATTCAGGCTGTCACTGGGATGAGCAGATAAAGCCCAGATTCAGGCTGTCACTGTGATGAGCAGATAAAGCCCAGATTCAGGTTATCTGTATAATCGTTGTTGCAAAACCTGCCAACGTCAGTCTAGATAGAACCACCGAGGAACGGATACCAATTGTTAGTCTTTCCGGCGTGTGGTGACGGGTCCATCACCGCGGGTCGTTGTGAACTCTGCCCCAGCCGTAAAGGCAAGTGAGGAAGATGGTCAAAATAACGCGGTGTCATCACGTTAAGGTCTCCAAGAATTGCATGGGAACGGACGCAAGCCTTTCCTGCGTGCATATATTATATGCACATGCTTCAGCCGGTAATAAAGGCGTTAGGCCGATAAACAGAAAGCCCGGTCCCTAATAACCCTTATGGTTTCTGCGGACGTAAAGTGGTCAGTACAGGCACACGTCAGTCACAACAACTTCCTAAGTATCTAAACTACATCCAAGGCAAATATCAAAAAAAAGAAAAAGAAAAAAAAAAAAAGATCTCGTGCCACTCTGCTACACTCTCTCCAAACTAGGAATTGGTATCCATCTTTCCCGTGCTCGCCCGTCCACCACCATACAAACACAAAAGAACCAATAAACGCATAAAATGAAAATTTGCCTTTTGAGCCACTCGAATTCCACAGTAAAAAAAAAGAAGAAAAAAAGGACAGTTTGAGTTAGACAAGCCAGCATAACAAACAAAACGCAGTAAAACGTAGTAATTAAAGCATCATAAGACATCGCTTCTGAGATCGAGTAAGTGCACAGTCAGTCGTTACTCACATTCCTACCGTCCACCGCCTCTACTACAGTCACAGCCCGAAACAGCGCCTATACATATCCCGCCCCTCCAAGGCACAGTCACACCTACATCCACATTAAAAATATCACATCACCATGCACACAGTCCTGAACCCTGCCCAGCAAAAACAAACGAAAAAAGGACGAAATTAGATGCAGTGTCTCCACGATAGTGTCCCGGAACTAGGAATAATGTATAACTGGTATAGCCATTCGTGTGTCTAATTAGGCTACAGATCTTTTTGCCGCAGGAAAGAAGATGATGATGATGATGAAGATGATGATGATGATGATGATGATGATGATGATGAAAGAGCTCCAGTTTCGTTATGGGCTTAATTATAACCCTGTTTGCTTATAGTGTCCGAGAACTTGCAACGATTTCTGTCGTAACTTCTGTGCTAACGGACCCATTGATCACCACAAAACGTGTTAAATTTACTCCGTCTTTACCGAGCCAGAACAAAGTAATGTCACGAGAACGCAGACTGAGCAACATGCTTTCAGTGACCTACTACACAACATCTATATATATATATACACGTATGTGACATCTTTCCCTGCACATGACCGAGGACATAAAAGTAGACTTGCACAGTTGATCACGTTTCACACGGCACTGAAGCGAAAGATCTTGCGTTTGCTAAGCGAAGCAAGTGACGACGGAAGAAATGCGTATCACTATTTAGAACAATACGCTCGTCTCAGGGCCGGGAACGGATGCGAGTCCTTCATGAGTCCATCTGCTAAAGGTCCATCACCATATACAGTCGTAAATAACTCTGTCGTAGGCCAATTATGTGTGGGTGTTTGGGGGGATGAATACTTGTGAATGGAACTATAGATTGATGCTTTTTATCTTGTAAGCTATTGCTAATTGAATACATACAGGTATGTTACATGTGAACTGTGATAACTGATATATATGCTGGGCCTTTTTGCCACTGGTGTTCATAACCAATGCATGTGTAATATTTAATTGTATACTAGTGCTGATATCAAATGTCACCCAAATCCATTTATTTATTTTGGTGTTGAAAATTTTACTATAGGAATGAGTAGTCACTGAGTACAAAATTGAAAATACTATTATATATATGTTTTAGACAGCTGTTCTTTACGTGTTATACCAGCTTCTGTTTTTAATGTGTTCAACTTAATTTAACTAAATTGTTAATGTGGCAGAGCTGGTGTGAGCGAAGAAAAATTGATTGATTTATTGATGATTGATGATCACTTATATAGCGCTATTGTCCGCTCTCTTGAGCAGACTCACTGCGCTCGCATGTGGTTCTGCATGAGTGACTGGCTTTTTTTCTCTGTTTTTTTATAGCGCCTTTTTTGAATATCCGCCGAAGTGGTGTACTTACAGCGCTGGCATGGCTGGTGCCACGTGAAACTGCAGCCGTCTCGGCGCAAGTTCTGTGTACACCATACAACCATGCTCCATGTCACTTCATGCAAAGCCACATACGTAAGGCTATGCGTGTTTAGCTGTAACCTGCCACCTGCACTTTTGGCAGACTGACCGGGATCTTTACGTGCTACTGCGGTAACACGGGGTGGAACGGATACCGAAATAAGAGTCAGCACAGAAAGTCGACCCTGGAGAAGAAAATTCTCCTGCCGCTCCTGCAGGGATTCGAACCCGCGACCTTTCAGTCACGAGTCCGGCGCTCTAACCACTGAGCTATCCCCGCCCCCTGTC
>JABMCL010002092.1:587500-595000 GCA_018857735.1 Alviniconcha marisindica | reverse complement strand
TGTGTGTGTGTGTTGTGTGTGTGTGTGTGTAGTGTGTGTGTAGTGGTGTGTGGTGTGTTGTGTGTGTGTGGTGTGTTATGTGTGTGTGGGGTGTGTGTGGTGTGTGTGTGTGTGTGTGTGTGTGTGTTGTGTGTGTGTGTGTGTGTGTGGTTTGTAGTGTGTGTTGTTGTGTGTGTTGTGTGTGTTGGGTTTTTTGTTGTTGTTTTTGTCTGTTTTTGTATACTTAATGTAAATTGTTTTGGTAGGACTATGCTCTACATGTGTGTATAGAATATCATAATATATCATGTGAGCGCTCAGGGCGTTGATGAGCGCATGATAAATGTACATTATTATTATTATTACGAATAGGAAAGGGTAGCGCTGCTCCTCGAGGCGGCTGCTGTAGCCTAGCTTACCCAGATAGGTCGACCGGAACTCCCGCATGGGACAATGCAATACTTAAAAAAAGACTTGCAGGAAGACCGATCAACACTGACTCAGGCCCTAGAAACTGCCATTTACCAGTGTCTGTCGCATACCGCCCCCCCCCCCCCCCCAAAACAAAACAAAAACAAAACAAAACAACAACAACAACAAAACAAAACAAAAAACGTGTTTCTGCAGCGGTAGAACGACTGAGGATTTGTCTCCCCTTGATCTTGCCGGTGACAAAAAAAATCCATTTTTTTTTTTTGCGAGTCGCACAACTAGTGGTCGGAAGCCAGTGGAGAACAAACTATAATAATTAATATCATTATCAGCAAAGACTGGTACGAGATGCTCTGAAGTCAAAAGCTCAGTCGACAAATCAAAAGAAGAACACGGCACGCACACACACACACACACACACACACACACACACACACACACACACACACACACAACACACACATACACACAAACAAAACTTGGCACGCACACACACACACACACACACACACACACACACACACACACACACACAACGCACAAACAAACCGGCAGCACGTGCACACACACACACACACACACACACACACACACACACACACACACACACGACACAAACAAAACCGTGCGTGCACGTGCACACACACACACACACACACACGCACGCAACACACACGCACGCACGCACGCACGCACACACATTACTGTTCCTCGAATAGGAACGACTATTATTACAGACTGAAGACTTACCGGCTCCGATGTCCGAATAGCCGTGTCGATTTCCCATTGCCGTCGTGATCTGACTGCCACTCCAGAGATTTGTTTAGGAACGAAATCACAGTTGACGTCTACATTTCGGACCAAAACACAAGACTGGTCGTCATTTCAACTGACCTTGATTCCTGTCAGTGTCAGTCATCAGAGATTATACTGTTCACTTTCAAGAACTTGGAACCTCAATGCCTTCTTCCTCTTCCGCCCCGATATAATCGTACTGGTTGACCGGGCGTAAAACACGAAGTTACTTACTTACTCCACTTCCGTTAATAATGACCACCGGCAGTATTCTCACCATTACTGTTGTTTACTCAGACGCCGCAAAACCCTTTAGACAGCGCTCGTTAGAGGCGACATAATAGATCTGCGTCGTCAGTGCTGATTTGACGGTTCTCAGTTATTGTGATTTCTGTTTAAACGTATAACGAATGATCCATTGAGTCCGTACAGTTTCGGTCAGTCGTGTCACACTGCGTCGTCAGTGCTGATTTGACGGATCTCAGTTGTTGTGGTTTCTGTTTAAACAGATAACGAATGATCCATTGAGTCCGTACAGTTTCGGTCAGTCGTGCCACACTGCGTCGTCAGTGCTGATTTGACGGATCTCAGTTGTTGTGGTTTCTGTTCAAACAGATAACGAATGATCCATAGAGTCCGTACAGTTTCGGTCAGTCGTGCCGCATCGCCATGCCGCGTTGACACTTCACCGGCAGAAGAAGAAGAAGAAGAAGAAGAGAGGTGGATGTTCAGTTACAGCACAGTTCAGTTTGTCGTGGCTGTTGGCGACAGCAAGAATCGTAGCCGCGGGAGGCAAACACGCTTTGCAAGCACAGCAGCTGTTCCCGAGTGACGTGAAAACGGGACAAGCACACACTGTCAGTAAAACACTGGGCCGCGAATAGCCAACATCCATCTTCTCCCCCCCATCGTTTTTCTTCTTCCTTTTTTTTTTTTTTTTTTTTTTTTTTTAGCGTTTCCCTTGATAATAAATTTTATTATTTGCTTGCTTTTATGCGGTGCATATTTCAAGCCTTTGACAGCGCAGGTTAACATTTTCAGCAGCTGTTGCGCTCGTATACATGGAGGGGTCTATATATTGACTAACTAGATCATGCCGTGTGTGCTTTTAACGGCGCGAGCATTGGAGAAACAGCAACAGAAACCAAGGGGCTAGATTAAACCGCGTCACTGATGACACGGTTAAAAAAAAAAAAAAAAAAAAAATGCCGTACAGGCGAAAATCAGCGAACCGGAAAGTGTACGCCTGAGGCACAGGGACATGCTATAGTGTTAGCCGACATCCACCCCCCTTTCGTTAAATTGACACATATTCCAGGCACACATGCTCGGTGACTCAGTTAATCATTCACTTTGGGCCTGTTCTCTCTCTCTCTCTCTCTCTCTCTCTCTCTCTCTCTCTCTCTCTCTCTCTCCCTCCCCCCCCCCCCCCCTCACACCTATTCGCAGGGGGACGTTTCATTTGTGACAGCAACTGTGCGGCGAGGCTCATTCTGCACAGTCATAATCATAAATTACGAGGAATTTACACAGCATACATCATCGAAAAGGAACAGGATACTCTACTCCAAGACAGCCTAGTTCCGAAAGGTGAAAGATTACCTAGCTACTGGAACGAAGGCGGCCCTGACCCTCACAACTAGCGGCGGAGCTCAAGGGTCGGTTGTGGAAAAAGAAAAACAGGAACACTACATTCTACGCTGCCAGCGCCGTATTACATACGTACGCCACAACACCATGTTCAAACTCCCTGCGGCAAATTTGCTTAATATTTCTAGCCTTCTGCAAGGGGACCCAAACATATCAAACAGTATAATCAACTCATTAATATTTCAAGCTGTCCTAGACTTCACTGCCCAGTCTGGTCGTTTTGCCACGGAATAACAAACCTAAGAAAACAGTTACTGGCATAAAGATATCTTCTCTCTCTCTCTCTCTCTTGATTTGAGTCTGATTTTCTGTTGTTTTCACTATGTTGTTTGATATCAAATTGCCCGTTATTGCAAAATGAATTCAGTTAATTATGCTTGTGAGCAGATATATATAAGCTGAACTTGTTTAACGCTCACGCAATGATTCAGTTTTTCCATATTTACATGAACGCATATAAACTTTGATTAAACCAAGAGGTGGCATAGCTCACTTAGTACAGCCGGTCGGACCGAAAAGCCAGGCGTAATGCCAACACGGGTTCGAGTCCCCGGTGCGGCAAGAGATTTTTCTCCCAGAGCCAGCTTTTAGTGCAGATTCTCTTACGGGGTTCATAGAGCACCCGTGTGCAATCGCATGCATCTGCGCGACGTCAAAAATCCCAAACCGCAATGGCAGCCATTCCGATGCTTGAAGTTTGGACACTGAGACACGAAAATACTGCACATGCTGCTCGTAAGATGACCCGAATTTCCTGCAAAGCGTGTGTGTGTGTGTGTGTGGTAAGAGGGTGAGGGTTGTAAGCACTTCCAGAACAGAATGGCGAAAATCAGATATATAGATCTCTCTCGCGATAAACCATCACAACTGACATCCGCTGAATAACTGTTGTTCGCGAAAATCATTCAGAGTTGTGCAAAACCAGTCTACAATGAACAGGCACTATGAAAATTCCTCACTGACCAGAATGCTCGCTCTCAATGTATACTCGGGTCTCGTACGGCACAAAAACAAGATTTCTGCCATTGGTCTTCAAGGGGAAGTCACCCCCATTCGAAGGGAAATAACTTTATCCGAAGCTCTTCATTATTCTGATCCCTGAAGGTTCATAGGTTGATAAGTATAATTATGTCTAGGCCCAACTCGCAGATTGTTGAACTCGGTCGTCAGAAACGCTACTTGGCAACTAAAATTGATTTATTTGATCTGATTTTTTTTATTGAATAAATAAAATAAAACAAGTTAGGCAAATCAAGTTTTTAAGTAAGTACCTCTGTACCTTGTATTTACTCGCATGCCAGGAAAAGTTACCGTAGGCGACTCAGCCAGGTCTTTGTTGTTGTATTTGTGTGCGACGTCTTTCGAGCGCTAAATAACTCCCTTGTTCATTGATTGAACACAAAACTTCCCCGGCTTCCCTTCGGTTGTTCGGGGGGGGGGGGGGGGGGGCGGTGGAGAGAGAGATATCATTATTATCAGTCAACTGACTTCTTTTAAGGAATTTGATAGCAGTAGTAGGTTTTAAACAAAAATATTATGCCCAGTCACTCTTGCGAGGTCCTGAGATACACCACTGACATTCCGGCTGTCAAACGCTCAATAAAAACTGTTACATAACATGTCAGGGTCCTCTTCTAACACACACACACACACACACACACACACACACACACACACACACACACACACACACACACACACGGCGTTAGAGAGAGAGAGAGGGAGAAGAGAGGGAGAGAGACCCGGAGAGAGAGAGGGGGGGAGAGAGAGTATAGCGCCACCCGTCGGCCACGAGTCCGGTTCCTTCGGCTGTCTAAGTAAAGGTCAAGAGTTCGCCTCTTCGCTGGCACAGTTAGTGAGTGACCCGGCAGTCTGGTTACGGTTGATCTGTTGTTGCTTCGGCGTCTCATTTTGTGTCTCAGTCTGCGACGAACTAGACCGGTTCGAGTGCATTCGGATGCATGATAATTGCTACGATCGAAAACAATAGCATGTGCCTGTGGAACTGGACTACTCGGTATCCCTGGCAAACGTGACACTGACCCGTAGCCTAACAGGGATGTTGTTGAGTGTTGCTTTACGTCCACAGAAACCGTAGGCTTCGGTTTTAGGGACGGGAGCCCGCGGCGACCACCTCCATTTTCACACAAATCCTGAGCTCTGGGACAAAGGGATTTTTTTTTTTTTTTTTTGGTCGAGTGTTGCTTTACGTCCGTAGGCTTATTAGAGATGGGAGCCCAGGACGGCCACCTCGACTTTCACACAGCTCCTGAGCTCTGAGACACAGGGAGGGAGGGAGACCTTGTACTGAAACACCAAGTTACGTGTAACCTGACACACACACAATGTTCACAGGTTTCCATGCACGCGCCCCACACACATCGAATTTATAGTGCGCGTTCGGCAACTCAAGGCGCTTTCTCATTTTCTCATCAAGTTAAACTGTTGTTTAATTAAATGACAGTGCGCTTTGAGTTGCCGAACGCGCCGACTATAAATTCGATGTGTGTGGGCGCGTGCACGGCAACCCTGTGAACATATGTATGTGTGTGAGGTTACACATAACTGTGTTTTACGCCCAGTCAACATTTGCGGTTATATCAGGGTGAAGTGTCAGATTATACATCCATCCTAATTTACACACATACACTAAGCCTACGTGCGCGCGTATGTGTGTGTGTGTGTGTGTGTGTGTGTGTGTGTGTGTGTGTGTGTGTGTGTGTGTGTGTGTGTGTGTGTGTGTGTGTGTGTGTGTGTATGTGTGTGTGTGTGTGTAGTCTGTGCCGGCGTGCGTGCGTGCGTGCGTGCAGGCGAGTCTGTGAGTGCGTGGGTGTTGTAAGTGTTTCAGTATTTGTCAGTTTCCCTTTGTGTTGTATGACTAAGTAAGCCTATGTGTGGTAATGTGTTATTTTATGCTATTGGTGTTTGTGTGAGTATTTATACATTCCATGCTTTTGTTTAATTATATGACAAAGGGCTTTGAGTCCCCGAACGCGCAATATAAATTCCATATTGTTATTATTATTATTATTATCATTATTATTATCAATTAGCCAGCGATATAATTATATTATGGCTCTAACATCAGGCAGACGGTTTGACATTCGGTTCAGTTTGTGAGGTCGCAGTGAGGAATAAGTGTCGAACCTCATCAGTCAGGGCGATAGGTAGGTTGATCCCCCCAACCACCCCCCCCCCCCCCCCCCCACACACACACACACACACACCCACACCCCTTTTTGTTTTAGTTTTTTGTTTTTGTTTCCCCTGTTTTATCGATTCTGTGCAATTGATGCTTAGTCTGAGGTTGCCCCCATTATTAATTTGCTGTAGACTGTAGTCTTTTACTGAGACTGTTGGGACTTGGCGGTGTGCTTACCATTAGGCTTGTCGATAGTCCACCGTTTTGATTTGTTAGGACAAACGGCCAAGTACTTCAAGTCTTTATTCCGTATAAACTGAGGAACATGCAAAACAAAACTCTGAAACAACAGCAACAAACAACAACATAAATAAAAAATTAAATTCAAAAACAAACAAACAAACAAAAACAAACAAATTACAGAGCGCAACAACACACAGGCGGCGGCAAAAAAAATCAATCCGCAAAAGACGCATTCATGATAAAACAGAAGAAGAATACTGGTTAATATATTGGTAAAAATAAACAGGCAGACGTTCCGCCTGGAATGCCTGGTTTTTATTCAACCAGTGGTTACACGGCAGTGACCTTTCCGCATATCTTGTCGCCGTAAAATGCGAGGTTTTCACTACTACTAGTACCAGGGAAATACAGCTAGGCGCTCGGCCAGCAACCCAGCTGATACGTTCCCCCCTACTTCCGGCAAATCGCGTACGCCGGTCCATTGCGCATGCGCGAAGATTTTTAACGTTCTTATAATGTTGCTTTACGTCCACAGAGACCATACGGACTATCAGTTAGACCGTGTTGCGGCACGTTTTGTCACCAAGGTGACACCAAGCTGACAAAATTTGCAGCGACTGACTGCCTGCACATTAATTTTGTGCCACCAACGACTGAGATGGTGACAAATCATTGTCAGTCGCCAGAGCCGTGCGGCAGCCATTGTACTTTTTTTTTAAACTTGGATATAAGTGCATAGTGAGTGAGTGAGTGTGTGTGTGTGTGTGTGTGTGTGTGTGTGTGTGTGTGTGTGTGTGGATGAGGGAGAGAGAGTGAGAGAGAGAGAGAGAGAGAGAGAGAGAGAGAGAGAGAGAGAGAGAGAGAGAGAGAGAGAGAGAGAGGGGAGAGAGAGAGACAGACAGACAGACAGACAGACAGACAGACAGAGAAGACAGACAGACAGACAGACAGACAGACAGACAGAGAGAAGAGACAGAGTCTGAGAGAGACAGAGAGACGGGCAGAGAGCCAGAACAACAACAAGAGAACACACACAGAGAGACAGACAGACAGAGACAGACAATGAGAGAAACAGAGACAGAGAGACAGACAGGGAGACAGACACAGACACTGAGACAGACAGACACAGACACAGAGACAGATACAGCTGTAGAAGAAGAAGAAAAGACACTAGAGAAAAAGAGAGAGAGGTAGACCGCCAGAGTCAGAAAAAATTAGACCGAGCAAACTAGACTGAGAGAGAGAGAGAGAGAGAGAGA
>JABMCL010002092.1:545000-585000 GCA_018857735.1 Alviniconcha marisindica | reverse complement strand
ATCCCGAGAGTAACTTCGACTGAATAAAAACGCTTCTCAGCTTCGGCCAAGTACGACTGTTGTTGTTGTTGTTGTACATACTGCACAAAGTCCCGATTGTCAGCGGTCCCCGATTGTTCAGTGATTGTGTGTGTGTGTGTGTGTGTGTGTGTGTGTGTGTGTGTGTGTGTGTGTGTGTGTGTGTGTGTGTGTGTGTGTGTGTGTGTGTGTGTGTTTTACAGTGTCGTGTGTGAGTGTGTGCCTGTGTTTCAGTGTCGTGTGTGTGAGTGTGTGTGTGTTTCAGTGTCGTGTGTGTGAGTGTGTGTGTGTTTCAGTGTCGTGTGTGTGTGTGTGTGTGTGTGTGTGTGTGTGTGTGTGTGTGTGTTGTGTGGTCGTGTGTGTGTGTGTGTGTGTGTGTGTGTGTGTGTGTGTGTGTGTGTGTGTGTGTGTGTGTCCAGCGTGTCACAGCACGGTGTATGTGTGCCACAGTGACTCAAATAAAGTTTGTTTTTTAAATCTAAAAAAAGGTGAAGTAAATATTGTACTTTACGTCCACAGAAACGACTCTAAGGCTTATTAGGGGCGGGGCGGGCGGTGGGGGTGGGTGGGGGGGGGGGGGGGGGGGGGGGTGACTAGCTCGTCCGCGCGCTCCGACCGTACGGGCGTAAAGACCGAAGAGCCGCGGACCGTCAGCCACCGCCCGAACAACAATGTTAACAGGTGGGGGGACCAGTGAAGACGGTCAATGTGTACTTCGCTGAATGCTGTTTCCGAATCTGTACCGGAGCAAAGTCACAACTAAACTGACAGTGTCCGAAAAAGCAACTGTTGAAACCTGAAGCAAAAGACTGTTCAGCCCAGCTGCACCTCCCTCTTCAGTTTTATGCTGGCTGAGCTCCCTCCTTTTGATCTCGCCAGGGTCTGTGACCCGAGTCACAGCTACTGAAACGCGTTGCACTGTGCCTAAACTGCCGCTGGTCAGAGGCACATGCCGTTGTGAATCGCCGGATAAACCAATTGTTTGGTAAAAGAACTGTCAGTCCTTAAGACGTTTTTTTTTTTTTTTTTTTTTTACCCGGTAGTCTATATACTGGGTCTACCCTAGGTCTATATATACTACTAGGTCGGCAATATCCACTTTTAGCCCCGTCGGTTCGCTTGTCCTCAAATGGTTTGAGGACATGATGCGTGTGTGCGCGTGCTTGTGTATAGCATGGAATGAACTGGTACGTGGATATGCCAGTGTAGTGTATACGTTCAGTTCATCGTTCCGGCCACACACACACTGACACACTCAGACACACACTCAGACACACTCTCAGACACACACACACACACACACACACACACACACACACACACACACACACACACACACTGTGGCACACACACACACACTGTGGCACACACACACACACACACACACACACACACACACACACACACACACACAGTGTGGCACACACACACACCACACACACACACACACACACACACACACACACACACTGTCACTGACACACACACACACACACTGTCACTGACAACACACACACACACACACACAACACACACACACACACACACACACACACACACACTGACACACTGTGGCACACACACACACACACACACACACACACACACACACACACACACACACACACACTGTCACACACACATTCCCACACCATTTGAGGACCGCAAACCGACAGGGCTAAAAGTGGACATTGCCCATTTTGACGAGTCACGATTACAGCACACACTCTAGACTAAACCGGACTTCCTACTGGTTGGCAATCCTTAGAATATGTTGAGATCGAGTAAACACTGACCCGCGAAGAGTGCAAGTTGATAGCATACCTGTGGACTCCTCAGTATCTGAGTCTTTTGGTGCCGCGTAGAATGTTTCGTCAATTGCCGGGCTTGTCGACTGCTCCTGCTTCTCGATCTCTGGTAAACACCGAAGGAAGGGACGCAATCCAAATGTCACTTCATGAAATCACGGGTTACCCATGCAGCCACTGACCGCCACAGACGACTGACAACGCACTGACAAGAGCCTGTTACGTCAACAACCGCGCGTCAGTGCCAAAACTCGGAGGAGGTGTGACATGCCATGCCTCTTCTCTGTCCCTGCTTGCCGTGTTTTTCTGATTCAGGTAAGGCTGACATCGATCGTGACTGACAGGTGAGCACGAGTGTACGCAGTGGCGGACGTGTTATGGCCGTGACACATGTGCTCACTGCGTAGATCCGTAATGTTCGCAGGTTTCTATAAATAAAAAGTGTTGACAGACAAAACAAGGCCGGGCTCACGTGTTACCCAATTTACTTCCCCAACTGACCTGTACGGCTTCAACTGTCACAGTGTCGATCGGCGTCATTTAAATGTTTTTGATCATGTTTATTTTATTAATATTATTAATCATTTTCCTGTCTCCCCCCCCCCCCGCCCCCCTTTTTTTTTTGGGGGGGGGGGGGGGGGGGACGCTGGTAATTACTGAATTAGTCAAATTGACAGGTTCTTTTGTGCACAGTTCATTTTTGCAGTGCGGCCCTCTTTTCTTCCACAGTTCTGTGGCCGCTCTATGGTCAGTCCATCAACAAGGGTTAGGCTGCAATGACTAATGAGCAAGCACTTATCGCTGTGCTGTGTGTGCAGTTTCATTCGCTGCCCCCTCAGCTACGTACCCGCTCCTGTGCTGTGTACTGTCGTGTGTCACAGTGTGTGGCTGACTTCGAAGTGTTCATCAACAAAATGTGTGTGTGTGTGTGTTCCGTAATATTACAGTACTAAATTGTGATCAGTGAAGCTTGCATGTAATTCATACTGTGTGTGTGTGTGTGTGTGTGTGTGTGTGTCACTGTGTGTGTGTGATATATATATATATATATATATATATATATATATATATATATATATATATATATATATTACAGTACTAAATTGTGATCAGTGAAGTTTGCATGTAATTCATACTCTGTGTGTATGTGTGTGTGTGTGTGTGTGTGTGTGCGTGTGTGTTATATATATATATATATATATATATATATATATATATATCCATTCAGCTGATTCATTATAATACTGAAACACCTGCTGAAGGAAGGTAGTGACATGGGTAGACCATGCTGCCATGTGTTACTGTTACAAAAATATGTATGCAATTTTCTCAAAATTTGGCAAGGCAGGCAATTCAAGGTTAATATGTTTTAATATCATTGAAGGTGCCAATTCACTGCTGGGTGAACTGGAGCAGTAGTAACCAGAAAGGGCACTGATTCACTGCTGAGTAAACTGGGGCAATGGCAGTCAGAAAGGGCACTGATTCACTGCTGAGTGAACTGGGGCAGTAGTAACCAGAAAGGGCACTGATTCACTGCTGAGTGAACTGGGGCAGTAGTAACCAGAAAGGGCACTGATTCACTGCTGAGTGAACTGGGGCAATGGCAGTCAGAAAGGGCACTGATTCACTGCTGAGTGAACTGGGGCAGTAGTAACCAGAAAGGGCACTGATTCACTGTTGAGTGAACTGGGGCAATGGCAGTCAGAAAGGGCACTGATTCACTGCTGAGTGAACTGGGGCAGTAGTAACCAGAAAGGGCACTGATTCACTGTTGAGTGAATTGGGGCAATGGCAGTCAGAAAGGGCACTGATTCACTGCTGAGTGTACCTACTGAAGAAATTGTGGTGTGTTTTGGGGGGTGGGTGGGGGGGGGGGAGGAGGAGGGGGGAGGGTGTGAACCAAGGTGATGGAGACCAGAAAGTCATTTGCCCAGGATCAAACATGGCTTGTTTTTAGGGTCACAGCTTGGGACTGAAGTTGAACTTGGGCCATCTGTTTCAGACCAGCATGCTAGCCATAATTATGCACTGGTCCCTCCTGATTTTCTTTTTTTGTTTGTTTCTAAACAGGCCATGGCACCAGGACACTGCCCCAAGCAGTAAATGTAAGGAAAGGAAACAATGGAGCAGTCAGACAGGAGAGACCAGCACCTAGACACAAACTGAAACACGGCATTCTGTGGAGGCTGGAGGAAATCCTCATCAGACAATGCGATACTGAAGATCAGAGGCATGGGTTGTTGAAATTTGCTGAAGATATTCTCGCACTTGCAGGTGCAGAGACAGTTGTCTCGGCACCAAAGGACTCTGCTTTGCTACAGGCCATTCTGACAGCTCTTCCACCAGGGGAAGGAACAAAAGCTGAACGCCGCAGTCTCATCAAGGTGCTGGAGTACGACGGCATCAATATGTCAGTATTGGATTCTTCCATGGACACCCCTCTGCTGAGAGCAATCAAAATGGGGAACCGAGGAGCACTGGACGCACTCTTGCACACTCGGTGTGACATCAACGCCACAGATAAATACAGCAGTACATGCCTCCACTATGCTGTGCAACATAATGACTTGGAAACTGTGCAGACCATCTTGCAGCAGTTCCCCCAGACTGTCGACTTGGACAAGACAGACTATGCTAACTACACAGCGCTGGCTTATGCTGCCAGTAACAACAACATGCAGCTGTGCATGCTTTTGCTGGAGGCTAAGGCCAGGCCTGATGTCAACTCAACCTCCCCACTCTTTCTTGCTGTCAGGTAAAAATATAACAATCAATCAATCAGTTTAAATTATAGTTCGTTGAGATCAGCTCTGTCAGGCCATTGCTTTACTGGTGCTGTAATTAAATACAGGAAATTCCACAGATCACTTGCTAATAATATTTGGTTGAGGTTGAGAAAGGGATTGCCCAAAGCGTAACAATTTCATGTTTTGGGAAAACAGTTGGGCTTGCAGGCTTACAAAAAATATTTTAAGAACTTGTGCTCCACCATATTGTTTTACTTTTAGGATACAAACGTCTCTGTTTAGAGATTAAGCAAAAATGTTTTAAAAAACTAGGAATATCTACTTTTTTTCTTTGCCCAACTGCCAAGGGCTCAATCAAACTACCTGCACTTTTGTTGTTGTTGGTAATACTGGTCCAGTCTATATCAAGCAGAAGTGGTCTTGATATTGGGTGGTCCACTGTATTACAAAAACCCTGTCTATGTAGTCTGTTCAAGCCCTTGGCAGTTAGGTAAAGAAGAAAGTAGACATTCACAAGCAGTGATCTTAGAAAATATGGTCTCGCATCAGGGTGGTCTATCATCAGGGGTTCTGCTGTAACACAGTATGTATATGTGTGCATGGTGTGCAGATGTGTGTATCACCCGGCCTGGTATATTATTTGCTATTTGGACATGACAATCAGCTAGTTTAAATGAACCTTTTTGTTTGTTGTGAGGTTGTTGTTTCTATTATCACTTTTTGAACAAATGAATAAAAACCAGTAACTTTTCGCTTTGCAACACTCACAGAATGTCTTCTTTTTCAGTAACAATGCTTCCTACAACCTGATCCAGCTGCTGATCTCTTATGGAGCCTCAGTGAATGTGTCCAACTCAGATGGGTTGAATGCCCTGGCTGCTGCTGCCAAGAACAGACAACCGAGGATCGTTTCCCTACTGCTAGAGAGTGGTGCTAACTTCTCAACAGCATGGTACAAAAATCCAGCCTTCAGCATTGCCCTCAACATGGACCATTTGGAGATGTTGAAAATCTTTGTGGACCATGGGGTAGACATTTTGTGCACCAACCCCAAGGGTTTTAATGTTGCCCATGAGATCTGCTGTCAAGGCAGCGTTGAGTTCCTTTCCTACATAATATCCACTACAGATGTTAACTTGGATGCTTGGAACCGCCAGCGGCGCACTCCTGCTCACTTGGCGGCACAGTACGGTCACAGAGCTTGCTTAGATGTCTTGTTCCAGGCTGGTGCCGATTGCTGGTCGTTTGACCCTCGTGGACAGACTCCTCTGGAGATTGCGCTTTTCCACAACCGATCCGACTGCGTGCCATTTTTTGTGGATCGTCCGGTGTTTCCTCGACAGAAACTGTTCTTAACTCTGCACGTTCTACACAATGACTATGACCCACAGGCCCTCAGACGCAAACCTGCAGTTGGACTTTTCACCTCTTGTGTGCACAACTTATGGGGTGAAGGTCAACAAGTGGACACACTTTTCAACACATGCGCCATCACTATTCGACGCTTCCTCGGTCAGAAACCAGTCTCGAGAGTGATGCAGTTGCCTTTGCCTGAGAAGATCAAAGATAAAATTTTGAGTTATGAATGAGGTCAATTTTTCATGCCAAGCCTATCTTGTGAACATTGGACTGAGCAGGGTGGGAAGTAGCCACAGTGTAAAACTAAAAGTATAGATCTGTAGGAATAATGATGTCTATTGAGATCAGATGTCCGTTGAGGATGATAATTTTCTAAAAGAGGTGTGAACCTGATGATTTTTATTTAATTTGATAGTTTTTACGTTTTGGTTAGACAGAGAAAGCATTATTCCAGGTAATTTTGGGTTTGCTATTAGTGTATGCAGATTGAGAGAAAGGGGGCGTATACATATGTCTAAGAGTGTGTATGTGTGTGTGCTTCATGACTTAGAATTATTGAGATATGTTCTTCATTGTGCGATTGAACAACAGCTGGGATGAATAAAGTATCTTGTTATTGTTATTATCAAGGAATAACTTTCTAAGGGAGGGTTGGAAAGTAAATTTAAATTGCATGGGAATGAAGGTTGCACTGAACATTTCAAAACTGGCAAAACGAAGCAAAATGCAATGATGGGAACATTTTATTTTTAAAAGTAAAACAAAGAAAGAAAATGGGGAAGGGGATGAAAGTGATGCTGATAATGTGATATATTAGAAATAAGAATAATGTGATAACCTGGAAAACACCTTTTATATTTTATCAGTCATGTGTTGTTTTTTTATCAATAATCATTTAATGATTTATGTTTGTGATTACATAATATTTTGGAATATTTTGGCACAGGACCAGCGCACTAGTCATGGGGTCAAATGAATACAAAATTAACAGTGAGAACCTGGAAAACATCTTTTATATATTATCAGTCTTTTCTTCTTTTCTTGTCTTTAAAAAAAATCAATAGTCATTAATTTTTGTGATGACATATTTTAACACAGAACCAATGGACCAGTCATGGGGTGAAATGAATACAAAATTACAAGTTGAAGAATACAGCTACTGGCACTGAATTAGGTTTAGTTTGTTTTGTGCATATGGTTCTTCACACATTTCCATTTAGTAGAAAGCAGAAAGAAAGACAAAATGGCATGAGGCCATTCAAACTTCTGCCTGAACTGACCAGTTATTCAATGTGAATTGATCTGCTTCAACCATCCTTGCATGCTGTAAGTCCATTTAAGACACAGAGTTACATTCAAATGCCAAAAGTTCCTAAACAATCTTCTCAAGGTGCCAATACATGAACCATTTTGGCTGTATGGTTGAAGAGGACTGTCCGAACCTGATGTCAAATGGATTGTGTGTCAGCCTAGCTGTATGGCTGAAGTGGCTCAGAACATTGGTTTCAACCTGTCCATTCTAATTGCAGAATGCTGTATTCCAAACAGATGAACTGAATCAACCAGCCAATGAGCTCCTGCCATTTGGACTGAAATGAAGGAAAAGCGGGAGGTTGCAAGGGAAGGTAACTTCCAAGTATGCTTCTACCTTGCCCTTGCTTTAGCCCATTAGTTTCAGCTGTTTTATGTGGCAACCAGTATGTTTAAGATGGACAGGTCTGACAGCATGAGGTTTGAATGGTCCTCAATACAGCTGAAACTGATCACACATCAGTGCCTTCATGAATTATGAAGCTTAAGCCCGTTTTTAATTGGGTGAACATAGTTGGGAGTATTCAGCGAACCTAGTTGGTTCTTAATTGGGCAAACTTTTGCTTCGCGAATATAGTTCGGAGTATTTGTCCAACTGCGACGAAGCTATATGTTTGCCAAATGAGAAAAAAAGCTTCGCTCAACATGTTCTGAAAACATTCGCCCTATTTGGCAAACATTGCCTCTGATTGGCTGAGAGCAGAGCTCTCCAGTGGATGAGGAAAAAATAAAAATAAAAATGGATGATGGTATCGCTAGGTTCTTCACTCGCTCTGGAAGGATTTTTTTAATTTGTTGACATGTGGGAGGCACAGCCTTGTCTCTGGGACCCAGAATGAGATAGTAGTTAGTTGAATTACCCTGTGAGGGATGATTAAAGTATATTGACTTGACTTTAGCCTACGTTTTTGATCATGCTGTCTGCTGTGCGTCTGCCACAACTTCGGGCTGAAGCTTGCATCTCATTACAAGCCAGTTAAGAACAAAGTAAAGGTCGTCAAACTGTCCAAACCATGTTCGGCGAACTAAAAGTTCAATTAAGAAACAAATCATAGTTCGTCGAACTGTCTGAAGTATGTTCGGTGAACATTCACCCAGTTAAGAATGGGTGTTCCTCAGATATGTTACTTGGTATGTAACATCAATAAACATATATATATATATATATTTATGTACAGATATTTATGTACGGTCCTTGTGTCGTGGTGATCTGCAAGGACCCATGCATCCTTTCGCAGTGTCGCGTCTTTGGGTCTATAACAGTGTAAGAAAAACAACAACAAAACAACGTTTAAAGCACATCTCCACAGACCAGCATCTGTAGTCCCTGGGACAGTCTAGTTCACATTGAAGTGCTGTCCCTGTGCAGAGCTGTATTCCGACATTCCAAGCTTAACAGATGGAACCGCTAAGGGGAACTTTACCCTTGTATAGTACTTAACTCTGAACTACACAGGTACTATTTCATATGGGTCTGGTATTTTATATAGGATTTGATCAAATGATTTGATCTCGTACTGAGCACATCTCAGAGAATGTGCCTCAAAGTGCTCTTTTCAGTTTTAAATCAGTGGAATGTAATTATCAAGATGTGCTTTATTATTGACTGTTTTGACTTGGTCATGTTCGCTATTGATCAAATCGTTATCTGTGGGCAAGCCTTTTGCTTGTGGTTTGGTGGCTTGTGGTTTGAATTGGTATAGAGTAATCATGGATCTAATTGATTCATTCATTCATTCAGTGCAGCATGATGGGACATTAAAGGAAAAGTCCAAGGTTTTTAAGTATGCAAAATGACCATTGAAATGATTGACAAATGAGTCACTAGTTTGAGATTTAATGAAATAAAAAAAATGAAGAAAAATGTTTATGTTGGTTTTTAATTGATTTTATTTTCTGTAGGCTGTTCATTGAATGTGTATGCATGTGGTTGACAAAAAGCTCTAACCATGCTGGCCTACTGTGTTGCAGCAAACTGTAACTACTCACAAACAACCCAAAGCATAACTATGCGTGAGTTCCCGCGGAATCGACCTGCTGTGAGGCAAAATTGGGTCCAATTTGTACAATTCAAACGAGCTGACTGATGCTGCGCCTCAGTCACACCCATTTGTGTAGTGAGCACTTCGCTGAGTGCAATTTCGTAAACTTTATGGCGGAACACCAAATGGGGTTTGCTTCAAAACGGAATTTGTAGGGCTCTCCCCAGGGTAACTGACTTGGAAAAAATTCCAGTTCGAATCTCTAAGGATGAAGCTGACGAGCAGCAAGCGCACAGCATGATACCAAAAATTGAGAGATACACTAATACCCTGAAACAAGCGCTAACAAGGCAAAGACAAAAAGTCTAATATGAATGCCTACGGCAGAAAAGGCCGTGAAAGAAAGAGACTGTACACAAATGCCTGTGGCAAAGAAAGAACAGACCACAAATGCCTGTGGCAAAGAAAGACCAAACCACAAATGCTGGTGGCAAACAAAAAATGGCTGCCCTAATCAGGCAAGCAAACAGCTGACACCAAATGAAAGAAACAAAACAGCTGTAACCACCTCAAAACTCAAAACGGTTGCCTACATGCAAGCATAAGGTGGGGGAAAACAACAACAAAAAACCCCACCAAATCACAAGTCTAATAGACTAATGTCTGCAACAAAGGAGTGGACGACTACAGTCATAAGAGCGCAGAGCAAAAATAACTGTGCCATCAACAAACAGATGGAAAGCCAAGCTAACCATAACTAACTCTAAACTAACCCCTCACTAACCCGGCTTCCATCTAGAGAAACAAAGGCTGCAGACTGATAAAGCAAAACGCTAATCAGGACTACCGATGACAAACATCAGGATGTAAACAAATGCGAAAAGAGAAATACAAAATGGCTGCCCTAATCAGGCAAGCTAACAAGCGGGTATGAAACGGCCAATAAACCAAAGATAAAAAAGAATGCATGGTGAAAAAGAAGGGGAAAAGAGAAAGAAAACAACAACACGCTGAAAAGAAAGAGGAGGCAAGTAATGTCAGCGAGCAACGGGGCAAAGGCTGGATACACATAATCCGTGTACACAATACAACCCACTTAGCAGTGAGAAAAACACGACAGGGCAACAGACGCTCACGAACTACCCCACACAAAGAAAGAATGAGAGGTCTCGTTAAACATCGAGACTACCCCCCTCATAATAATGAATATATATGCATTTTGTTAAAAGCAATACACTTCATAGTTTGTTTTTGTGACTACCAGCAGCATCTGCTTGTGGACAGTGAGAGATCTAAGCAGCTGAAAGCATATTTGTTGTTTTTGAACATGCTTCCTTTTCTAACTGAATTTTATGCCTATCACAAAGTATAAGTTTTTGAAAAGAATACCTTCTTCCACCTATTCAGCAGTGTTGTAAGTAACATTATGACAGCAGTTAGCAAATCATTAAACATGTGTTGCTTTTGTAAACATGAGTGGCTTGTGTAATTTACGTGTTTGCAAGCGCAGTGAACAAGTGAGTAATTTGTCTGAAATGATTTTTAACTTAGTTTTTCAAGTATGTACTAAAAAAGAAGGGCCAAAAGAAAGAAACAACTCTTTTTTGAAATACCATTGTTTGTGATACTTTATTAAATGAACACACTTCAGAAATAATGGTTTGGATTTTCTGTCTCCTGTGGTTGATAATGTTACACACACACACTGAATGATTCACAGCACACTTGTCTTTGATTTTGTTTTCTCATACTTAAATAATAAAAAGTACAACCATTTTCACAGCAAACACTTTCACCATTGGTTCTAATCTTCTATCAATACCAGACAACCGATTACTTTCAAGTTTCACCCAGGTTAGACACAAACATCTGTAAGCATAAGCTTTCATAATTAAGCCAAGTTGCTAAGCTAAGTTGCGCCAAATAATGGTGTGACTCTTCAGAATTTTTGCATTTAAAAGCTGTACAATTTCACTTTGAAAAAAAAGATAAAAAAAGTAACAGATACTCAACATCAGTTCATCTTTACTATTTCCAGCACGTTGAATTGTTAGGGACAGACTCAATTTGAAATCAAAGTCTCCTGAACAAAAACCCACACTGTCACAGGAGTCAATATGGGAAGACAGGGAAGGAATGACAAGGCTGAGGGAAGTAGGATATGGTGCTTGAACCTGAACCTGAACATACGATAGCTATTTTATTATTTGTAATCTTCCAGACTGCACTGGTTATCAGGTTAGATATAGACAGAACTATCCCAATCTCAGAGAGATGAAATGTCCAAAACAGGTGATCAGGTGTTCTCAGCTGACTCATGCTGACGGTGATCATTAATGGTGTAGATCAGTTGTATTGTACTCGCACCCCGCTTTCATTCCAGAAACTCTCAAGCTGATTCCAGTCCATTGTCACAGTTGACATTCACAACCACACCCAGTAGCAGTTACTGCCACAACAGACTGAAACAATCAAATGATTATCAATTATTACAAAATACAAAACCCAAAACAAATAAAAACAACAGGGGAAAAAAGTGTATGGTTAAATGAAGAGGCCACAATGCACACGCATACATGTGCATGAATGCACCTTGCTTTGTTTATATTATATTTTATTCCATTTGTACCACTTGGGCTTACGGTGCTTCTTTGGTTTGGTTCCTCTTAGTTTGACTTACCACAAAAGTACTATACTATACAAGGAAAGTTACAAGAATGAAGAAAGACTTAAAACTATAAAAGATAAGAACACTAAGTTTTATGTTGAATGCATAAAAGTTCAACTGCTAAATGTGGAGAATGCGATCACCTGAGTAGAGTCAGAGGTGGTGTACCCTCATCTGCACCCTTCCTGAAACCTGAAATAACAACATATATAATATTAAACACACACAACATGTAAGTACACACACACACAATAGCAAGCAGACACATGTATATTCTTAAAAATGTAAAAAAACAACCAACTTCACAGAAGTATATAAAATATTATCTAAACAGACATGCACAGATAGATAATCAGTGATTACCAATAGGTTATTTTTAATTATCTGAAGTTTTGTCAAATTTGCCCTTTAATATTTTTCAGTTCAAAACTTCAATCAAGGAACCATAAGATCATGAAGAGCACACATTCATTATTCATGCCAACACTGGAAAATATGACTTTCCCATTGTTTCCACTATTATTTTTAGCAACTAGTCTTTGTATGACTTTAGACCAACAGCTGCTTGCTGGCTTTGTCGATGTCAAGTCTTGGTCAAAATTTATTGATCCAGGAAATCCACAACATTAAAGTTATTTAAACTGAAGTTTTCAGCATGCCTGGGCACCCACCCACCCACCCAGCCAGCCAAGCTCTCAAACACTGATGTATGTTCCACACAACGCTGGAGTTTGCTCAATTCCACAACTGAGATTGAGAAGCTCAAAGTGGGAATTCCTAACATAAGCACCAATTCTGGAACTGTGTGAGAATTCCTAAATTCAGTGGCAATCAATTCAACTGATTGACACATTGAGAGTGTTACTGTGCTCCCCTACAGGTTTCATGCAAACAGCTGGCTTTAATCCCAATAATGGCCAGTTCAACTCATTCTTTCCTTATGATTAAACTATATATATATATATATATATATATATATATATATATATATATAAGATCTCAACTAGCAAAACTGGCCATTCTCATAAAATCTGTCACATCAAGGGTGGCAAGCATGCTGATCACCAGGCAGGAGGAAAGAAGAGTGGTGTTAGGATGAGAGCAAGGTAACAGCAATTTAACACCCCTTAGTTCCCCCTCCCCCAAAAAAACTATATTCAGTGTGAGAGTAATGAACTCTGTGTCTGTTTCAGGCCTGTGTCAGTTTTTAGGAAGGTAAATACACATTAAGTTACCTCCCTTCTGCAAGAAGCTAGGCAGTGGATAGTGGTGTGGTAGACCAAATGTGAAATGACATGAAAATAGATGAGAGAAGAAGGCATTAAACTGGACAGAAAAACAAGTGTTTGCATGAAATGGAGCCCAGAAATATTCTATTGTTTACATGTATATAATATTACTGGGATATAATTATATTGGTTCCAAACTTGAAAAACTCAGAGCTATCGGCTTTGGGCAATGGTGGAAATTGGTTGTACCAATTTAAACCTTTAAAATTATACATGGTTATTATGATCACAAGACTATTCCTTGTTCAAGCTGAATGAATTGGCTGGAACAAGACTACACAAGAACTGAAGAAGACAAAACTTTCTTATTCAGTAAAAGACAGTATGCACATTTGTTTTACCAGTAACAGAGTTATAAACAATTGGAACAGCTTGCCATCCAACAGTCTATTACATTAGCAGGAACACTAAACTCCTTCAAAAACCTGGATAAACATTGGAAACAGTTCTAATCTATATGGCACAAGGTAACTAATGAAAACCAGCCAGGTCGTTGACAATGGTCTTGGAACAAACATTTTCTCATCATCTTTGCTGTTAGTTCAGGTTCTTGCAGTTTGAATTTTGCAACCAAATGGCTGACCCAGAAGTTATCGCATAATCTTGCGACTGTGATTTTGGCTGTACATGATCTAAATGAACATGGAGGAAAGCATCGTCTGCTTCACTGAAGCCTTCAGACATCATCTTAACCTATGTACAAATGATTTCAAAATTCAGTAAATGTGTGAAACCATCCACTGATCCAGTGTTGCTGACTTGGAAAAATGAGAGGCTTTTATAACTGCCCATGTGCATTTTTAGTTTTATTAACTAGACTTGTAAATGTAAGGACCATGATGCAAATATAAGGACTTGTAAAGTTGTACAGCCTTACTTGACAAATTAAATTTGTAAGTACTTATATAAGTTGTAAGCACCTGTAAAAATGTACAGCCTTACTTGGCAAATTAAATTTGAAAGTACTTATATAAATTGTAAACACCTGTAACTTGTAAGGACCCTGGGAACCTTGGTCAATATACACAGTATTCCTAAAAAGAATAATGCTGAGCATATTATAATAATATAAACCAAGACGTGACTTAGCAGGCAAAAGGCTAAACAGCCTATGAGTTGTAATCTGATATGATACCCCTCATTTTTACTGCTTGATCGAAAAGTGGATCTCTCAATCTATTCTTACACTAGTTACTTGATCTGGTACTGGTAGGCAAATAAATTATTTTAATTACTTATTTGCAATGATTACTTCTGTATTGACTTCCTTCACTAACAATATCATATAAATCTTTTTCTTTGAATTTTTTTTCCAGAACTTCCACTGAGCACCCTTTATTCTAACGCTATTAGTATTACTTACAGTATTAGTATCACTGTAAGTGTAACACTAACAGTACACTATAACAGAAACAGTAACAGATAAAAAGTAAGTTGATTCCATCAAGGTTGGGGTTATAGTTTGGGGCACTTCCTTTAAAGTCTACCTAACAATTTTAAGTGGCCGACACCAACACTAACAGTAGCACCATATTTTCTAATGTCGTCCTATCATCAGTATCAATTTGATTGTGACCAAGGGCAAGACTTTGAACAGTCCTCCAACTCCAAGCGACTTACCAAGCACTAGAACCGTTGGTATGAAGCCCCACTGAAAAGCAAACCTCACTCCTGTGAGAAGAGTGGCAATTCTCTGTTTCGCTTCTGGACTTAAAGATCTCATTTTGATCTAACGGTGTACAGTCAGAACAATTTCAATTTATGCCACTGACCACACGTTAGTTGCACCGGAAACAGCAAACGGAGTATCTCATCACCCAAAACAAAACAACATACAGAGCACGACGAACAAATAATCATTGTTTGTGTGCCCGAATGACCTTGGTCAACTTCACAAATAATTTTTGTCTTGATGAATGACCTCCCATTTTAGCTTTAAATTTTTTCTCCTTTCTTGACTCTTCTTCAAATTATTCAAATGGCCAATACTTCAAGGTAGCTCTCTGCACCTGGTTCAAAGCATGGACCTGGCGGTTTAGAGGAGCACGATGCCGGGCGCCGCTTGAATTAATCATCCACTAATTATTTTAAAGAAAAAACTAGTGTTTCTTTCTGGCCACCACTGACTCTATGACATGCATGCATACATTGATGTGTACAGCATGTGTGCAAACGTTGAAGCATGCGTACATATGTGGTGTGCGTGCGTGTATGTATTTATTTGGTTAGGATTGTATGATTAGATATTGCATTTTTCAGGCTCCTAATCAGAAGAGCTAAGATGGCGCTGCCCAATGGTGACCATGTGGAAAAGGAAATCGTTTTATCCTTATGTGCAGGATCGAGCCTTACAAAGGGACAAATAATCTTTTCCAATGATTCCAAGTAATGTGAATTAGTTTCCATTTGATTGGATTTTTCTCGATTTGTAAAGATTTTGATTTTTTACAATCTTGCAAAGTTGCCCCTAGTCCTAATCCTAAATTCCTAAATGAACTTGTCTTAAAATTAAATTCTAAGTTTCCACTATTCCAGCCTTTCTTTGATTCAGTTCAACTTCTGCGTCGTTTGTTGACAACTTCTTTTTTCCTTCAGCACCACACCAACACCCCCCCCCCCCCCCCCCTTCAATTCTCTGCCACAAGTGCCAGACACGCTAGTTATTAATATCAAGAAGATGAAGAACCGGCCTTGTTTAGTTCCAGTTTGATTAAACTTTTAAAAGATTATTTCGTCTTCCATAAAGTGGCCATTTATTTTTAAAGTGCTGCCAGTACCAGTACCAGCCCCTTACAAATCAAATTATATACTGATTAAATGCTTCAGTGATTGTTTTAATGTTTAATATTTTACTTTTAGTATTACTATTAGTAAACAATGACTCCTTAACGGGCTTAAGTCCTTTGCTTGTATTCTGCTGCTACTTATTTTCTACTACCCAGTGATGGCTGATGCTGATAATCTGGTCTGCTTCAACTGTTCAACTTCAAGTGCCAGTTATGGAAATTGGAAAAGTTTAGAGCATAACCATAAGTGCTTAATAAAGTTAACTGTAAATGTATTTACATTTGTGATTTATTGTCCTTTTATCTGTATTGCCCAGGTTTCTGTTTTGCTGCTCTGGTTCAGTGGTGAAGGTGTTCAACACAGTCAATGGGCAGTGTGCTCAGCACCTGCAAGGCCACAGTGATGCTGTCACAGGACTTGCACTCAATCCAGTCAACAAACTTCAGGTTAGATCATCCTAATCACCCGCTGGCATTGAAGATTGATTGACCCAGGGTAGATCAAGCTACCTCAGTGCATACATGTAGAAATTATATATTATATTATTATACAACTAGAGCACAGTCACAGTGGGTCTTCTTGGAAGCAAAGAATTGCACTGGGTAGTTCACTAGTTGCCACTGACATTGTGAAGCACTTAGGGCTCATCTCAAGATGAGACACTCTGCAATCTATAACTTGCATAAGTGCTCATAATTATTTAAATGAAAATAATGAAGCATGCATAGTAAATACTCTACAGTTCATTTGGGGAACCATTTGTTTTAGGGAAACGCAGCACAGTTAGGGTGCACAACTGCAATGCTGTTGAATCCCAGATATTGCCCAGCACTTAAGCAGCACTACTACTAGTACTACAGTGCTAGTACATGGGCCATTGAAGTTTGAATTATTATGGTTGCAGCTTTTTTCCTGTGCCTTGGATGGGCTGGTGAACCAGTGGGACTACAGTGATGGGGTGTTGCTCAAGGTGAGAATGGCATGATTAATAACAATAAGCAAAGAATAGATTTTTGCACAAAGGTGCTGGAGGATTTAGTTTTTAAAAGGTATACCACATGCATCAGAATCTTCCAGCTGATAGTAATACTAATACTTAATAACTTATCACAATGAGTGATTGTCTGAAATCAGATTTTGTGTGTGTATGTCACTTGTCAGTGTGTGTTGTGTGTGTGATTAAAACTTTAAAAATGATATTGCTGTATCCACCGATGCTGCATGTCATATTCAGCTGATGAAAACCTGTTTCTGTTGACAGACCCATACATTCTACATGCCCCTCCATGGGCTTGTGTCTGTGGACTCCTCTGCCAGCTCCGTCACTGCCATCGCACGCCGGCCTCAGGCCTCTCGTGAGTTCCCACACCCCAAGCAGCAACTACTGCCCTCATTTCATCCCTGTCCCTGCAACAGTCGGTTCCATCATACAGATTCATAGCCAGTCCCTGTTCTCTTCCTTTCATTCACTGCCAGAAACAGAACAAATATTTGTCAGTTTTTAAGGTGGTGATGGAACAAGCTGTAGCACCAACAGAGATGAGTGGATGGTCATGGGATGATGGTAGGCAAACAGTGAAATAGTCTGCATCAGTGCATGGTGTGTGATGGGTTCTACCAATGCTTGGTCACTGTTTATGTGTACAACACACTGGGATGTGTGTTAATCCTCATGAATCTATCTCAGTATGACTATGAGTTGTGCTTTTGTTTTTGTATAATAATGACAATATTCTTTTATAGTGCTATTCTCCGATCTACACAAACTCACTGCACTTTACAGCAGACATTCTTCAACATTTCAACTTTTAAGTGAGAAACATTATTTTGCAAATGATGCATTATGATTCATATATTATGTATTTTCATGACAACTAACAATATACAATAGAAACAGTGTGCATGCAAATGAGAAGCAGCAATACAATTTTGTAAATAATATTATACATTATACAAATAAAATAATATTATGTAAAAATTAGATAGTAATTTAAAACAACTGTAGGATTCTAGGAAGGTAGCCTGTGTCTCTGTGTGTGAGCAGATGCCTGTGTGAAGGTGTAATCATAGGTGCTGCTTACACAATGAAGAATTCATAGCTTTTGCATCAGCAATTCCCATTTGATCATCTTCCAGTTGGTCTGCTCAAAATTTGACTTTCTCATTTTTGCAAGTCGTGCAGCTTTTGATTTTGCCTTCTCGGATATGGGCAGATTTTCCCAACAGATGTTTTCTGAAGTATGTGAAGCTAAAACTAGTAAAAGCTTATGTATAAAATAAAAAAAATCCAAATAGATTTAATTACATCAATAAATAATTCAGTCAGTAACAAATGAAAACACTCAAACACAAAGCAGGTAGTCTCCCACATTATTTCACCAAAACCCAAACAAGAAATCTCAAGGTCGCCAGCTGCATAAGTGGTCAGTGCCAACACAAACTGACACAGGCAGTTTGTGAGTTTGGTTCAAAGCATACTGCTGTGTTTGCAGAGTGCTGCGTGCTTCGTCTGCCTCTGAAGAAAGGGCAGAAAACCAAGGGCACAAAGTCAGAGAACTCACAACAGGAAACGTCTGCTGCCACCATCAAGACGGATGTCTTGCTACCTTCATCTGCTGCGGATCACAGAACAGTGTCTCATGGCTGTAATGTAAGTGTTGTGGCAGTTTTGCCATGAGTAGATTGTCATAAGCAGTGAATCAGATTTAACGAGCCTGAGTCATCATAACAACAGCGAGAATGGAAATCACAAAATGTGTGTGCTTTGTTGTTAATGTTAGTCTTACAGTCGACCACAAGGCCAGAGTAGGATGCGAGTTCTTTTTCTACATTTTATGTGTCCATGAACCTTATGTGACTTATTTTCATTGGATGGAAAAGAGCAGACTGCTATATAGCGAGTGCTCTCACTCTGTCTGTCTACCTTTCCTCTCAGTCTCTGCCTGTCTGTTAGTCTGTTTCTGTCATATATATGTATATATACATACTGTACATAGTTGACTGGGCAGTTGCATATCAGGTAATTAATCTTTCCTTCTCCTGTCTGCCTGAATCCCCCCCCCTCTCCCCCTCTCCCCCCCTCCCCCCTCCTCCCCCCCCCCCCCCCCCCCCCCCCCCCCCCCAAGTTGGTTGACAGGGCATTAAAATCCAAGAACTAACGAACACTTAGCCCTCTCCTGTTTAGTAATAAATGAACAGTCAACCCTTTTCTGAACAAGCATGTCACTGAGATACATCACACATATTCTACACTGTACTGAGCTGTTGTGTTCTAGCAGTAAAAGCTTGTTTTATCCACTGTTTTTTTCTTCAGGGAGAGTACATTGCTGCTGTCCATGGGCATGAGCTGTCAGTGTACTCCTGCAAGAAGCGAACTTGCAAAAAGTAAGTGCAGCGTGAGGATCAAGTAGAGCCTTGCTGTGACTGAGTGTCAGGCCTGTTGTTGGGGAGACCACAAATGACTTTTTTTCAGGGACAAATCCCTGAACCTTTGGTAAAACTAAATACTACAGTTATGTTTGGTAAAACTAAGTACTACAGTTATGTTTGGTAAAACTAAGTACTACAGTTATGTTTGGTAAAACTAAGTGCTACAGTTATGTTCTTATAATGCCTAGGTGTTCGTGAGACCAGTGACTCTTACCCATCCATTGTTGACAGGTTCACGACAGACAAGTCCAACCCGTTTACCTGTGTTGCCTGCCACCCAGCAGAATGTTGCTTAGCAACAGGACACAATAATGGAAAAATCACTCTTTGGTGAGGTTTGATTTGTTTGTGTGTGTGTGAGTGTGTGTGTGTGTGTGGGGGGGGGGGGGTCCCTGGCTGAACCCAAGCAGTCTAGTTATTAATTTATTTGTCATTCTGATGTATTTGCACCATGATCTATTGCATATAAATTTATAATCATTGATATCTCTCAAGGTGTGAATCAGCTGGATTGATTGATTCATAGATGTATCTTGTCTTTTATGATTTTGTTCTTAATCCTATTACTTTAAGTCTTTTAAATTAAGGACAAAGAAAGCTGTTATACATGTTGTGTCAGTGACAGATGCTCTTATTTTGATGAATACTGTTAGAGGATAATCATAATGAAAGGAGATGTATAGCTAGAAAGGCAAAATGAAAACTATCTAGAGGAAGAGATTATCAAGTCCAGTGGGCATGAATTTCATGGGAGCTGTACTTGCTAATGACAGATGAATGACGAAACTGGAAGTTTAAAAGCATGGCCTGCTTATTTTTATAGTTATAGTTATGCCTGGAAATGGAATGGTAGGCAAAGTATTCAAGTTGACATGCTATTAATATTATAATATTAATCTTAGTTTATGCACTCAAGCTACTAAGCTAGCAAACAACATCAAAAAGAAGCAGTTATCCTGCTTCTTGATGGACAAAACTAGAGAGAGAGAGAGAGAGAAAAGTAGAATAAAGGTTCAGCTGAGGGGAACTGTAATGGTGCCTACTAGAACTGGAAAAGTTGAACTTTAAAAAAGGAAACTGAAGAACAGTGCAGTTGAAGAGTATACATGTGTGTGCAGGTGGAACTTCTTCAGCAAAGACAAAACAGTGATGTCCTCAAGCCACTGGCATTCTTTGCCTGTGCAAGCACTTGCTTTCACGCCAGAAGGTACAGTCTGTTGGCAGATCACTACATATGTGACCCTGCCTTTTGAAATGAGTTGGATGGATACTTGGCCACCTTCTCATTGTGGCTTATTTTCAAAGTGAGCTTCCAGTATTTAGATTTGTTTTGTTTTTAGCAAAATCAGATTGCCCAGTCTTTTTTGTATCAGAAATTATACTCCTTATGCTAAAAAAAAAGAGAAGAAGTTTATAAATCATTAAATGTCATTAAAAGGTGTTTCGAACATGCACCTGCTTGTTGCTAAGGACTGTGTGATAAAAGCTTTGTTTCTCTATTTCTCTGAGTGAGATTATGTGGTGGTTTTGACTTCAAATTGTTATAATAACCAGACCATTGAACTGATTTTGATAACTTTTGCATCATTTTAAAGAGAATTGTGTGCTATCTGCTGGGATATAAATATCTCAAAAAAGTATCAGTGTGACTCATTTCAGAAGTTAATGTGTGCTCCTTGTTGTCAGGTCCCTACCTGCTGAACAGGGGTCACAAGTGTATCCTGGTCAGGTGTCAGCTTAACAGTTAATGTGTGCTCCTTGTTGTCCGGTTCCTACCTGCTGAACAGGGGTCACAAGTGTGTCCTGGTCAGGTGTTAGTGTAACTGTTAATGTGTGCTCCTTGTTGTCAGGTTCCTACCTGCTGAGCGGGGGTCACGAGTGTGTCCTGGTCAAGTGGCAGATGAACTCAGAACACAAAGACTTCCTGCCACGACTTGGTTCCCCATTGCACAGCATCGCCTCTTCCCCTGACGGCACCTTGTACGTCACCAGTCACACTGACAATGGTATGGGATCATGTATGTTAAAGTGTGAGACTGACAGTGGTATGGCATCCTGTATGTTAAAATGTGAGACTGACAATGGTATGACATTTGTATACTACTAGCAATGGTCATGCACTTTGTCATTTTGATCAGGGCCGAAAATCATAAAGAACTGATGAGATTTTGGTTTATGATCTGGTGATCGGTAGTCATGCCAAAAAGTGTGTAATGAGTGTGACCACTGTGGTAGTATAATCACTTTAGTTATGCTGTGTGTATGTGTGGTGCATGCATGCACGTTTGTGTGTGTTCTAAGAGCAGGTTACTGATCCACAACCTTTCAACTCACGTGGCCCATTTACCGCTGTCTGGACTTTGTATTTATGATGTTGCGGAGAACACATTACCAACAGAAGTTTGATTTAAGGTTGCATGCTCGCTGTCTTTGCAGTCTTGCAGCTGATCACCAGCAACTTCTACATCAGACATGCCATCCGCGGGCTTGCGAGAGCACATCTTGGGGCAGACAGTCCTTCCAACCCCATCCCTGTGGGCTTGCTGTGTGATCCCCGCTCCAAAGCCCTCGTCACCAACGGCAGACCAGGACATCTGCAGTTCTACTGCATGGACACTGATACACAGCTGTATAATGTGAGTCTCCGTGTCTGTGTGTGTTTGGATGTGTGGGATGGGTTGCATGTGTGCACAAGTGCATGCGTCTGTGTATGTGTGTGTACGTGGATGTGTGTGTGTGTATGGATGTGTGTGTGCTGGTGTGTGGATGAGTGTGTGCTGCATCTGCCTGCCTGTCTGTGTGTGTGCATATGTGTGAATATAGGAGGATTCAAGATTTAAGATCACTTTATTATCTCATATCAGAGAAATTGTGTTTGTGGCTAAACATATACCATGTCACAGTAGATGGTGTCACACACTGCTTTTGTGGGGGGGGGGGGGGGGGGGTTTAACTCAAAGAACTGTTGTAAACACACATGCTATAAAAACATACACAGATGGGTATGTGTGTTTTGGATGGAAGTGCGGAGGAGGATCAACCACAAAGGTCATAGTAGTTGGTAGGATGCAACAAAACGTGGCACATTACAAGTAAAGTCTGATGTTCTGCTCATCACACACATCACTTCTGTTCTGCTTGAAGAGGATGGGGAGGGGCGGGGGGTGAAATGGGGCTGGATGTAGCGGAAAGGCAGAAATAAAAGACAGAATAGCTGGCAGCATGTAAAGCAGGCACGGCTGTATTCTGACCTACTCCAGGCTTTAAAAAGGGTCCTTTGCCTAATCGATGCAGGATTTTATTATTTTATTTTTTAAAGCAGAGAGAAACAATACACGGTTGAATAAAGTTTATAAACTCAGAAGGTGGCATGTGAAGCAGGCACAGCTGTATTCTGACCTACTCCAGGCTTTAAAAAGGGTCCTCTGCCTAATCCATGCAGGATTTTTTTTTTTTTTTTTTTTAAAGCAGAGAGACACAATATGCGGTTGAATAAACTCAGAAGGTGGCAAGGTGAGATTTCTTTGGAAAGGCAGAACCTGTGATGCCTCTGGATTCTCCTCAAAGGGATCATTAGTTTCTGTGCCTGCAGAAGCTAACCTACTGACATTTATCATACAACTTTGTGCATTGAAAGGATGGGGATGGGGAAATGTCAGGCAGCTGCTGTTAAGTCAGACAGCTGCAGTCGTTTCCCCCCAAGCACAAAACCACAGGGCCATGATGAGCCACATCAGTGTTTTATTTTAAGTTGATTCACAGCAAGGTCATATTAGTATTAGACAGGTGATGATCCATTTTAGGTAATGTGTGGTGCATCATTAGAGTGTCATTGAGAGGAAATCAAGGTAGTGTTCAAGCATGGCTGTACCCACGATAGGCGCCTTGCTGTTTGCTGAGGTTGTGGTTTTGTGTGTCTGATGATTTTCTGTTTTGACGTTCTCTTCCTCGTGTTCTTTGCAGCTTGATATTGTGGGTCAGAATTATGTCTCCCCGGACAACCTGAAGAAACCGGTGGCTGTGACGGAGGTTGAGCAGGCGGCCTTTGACCTGCGTGGTGATTGGCTGGCGACCTTTGAACGCTGGGATGATGGTCAGATGACACCAGAATATCGCATCAAGTTTTGGTTTTACAACAAGAAACATCAAAAGTGGGTTGCATTATTAGTTTGTACCTGTGCACAAGGAGATTTATTTTCCTGTGTTTTGTTTGTGTGTGTGTGTATGTATGTTGTGTGTGTGTGTGCGGCTTTTCTGAAAGGGTTTCTTTGAGGTGACTTGGGTCACATGAAAGGGCAGACAGAAGCAAAAAATCTGGATGCAAAATGTTTTGTAAGAGGAAAGAATGTGGGAATGCATCAACGCATGTTCATGTGTCTTTGTGTGTTATAAGTACACACACTAGATTAGCAAGAGATATCATGCTTGTGATCAGTTTACCCCTCAAGTGGAGTTTGTTTTTATTTTTCTAATAACAGAGATGAAAGGAATTTGTTCCCATGAAAACTGCAGATATACCAACAACCTCAGCTGTACCTGTACAAGGGTGCCTTTCAGCTGTCGACTGATTGCAAAACCAGGCATTTGACTGGGTGTGTTTGCTGTGACAGGTGCCTAAACTGTACCTGTACAAGGGTGGCTTTAGGCTGTCTACTGAGTCATTTGACTGGGTGTGTTTGCTGTGACAGTTGTCTAAACTGTACCTGTACAAGGTGGCTTTAGACTGTCTACTGACTCATTTGACTGGGTGTGTTTGCTGTGACAGGTGCCTAAACTGTACCTGTACAAGGGTGGCTTTAGGCTGTCTACTGACTCATTTGACTGGGTGTGTTTGCTGTGACAGTTGTCTAAACTGTACCTGTACAAGGGTGGCTTTAGGCTGTCTACTGACTCATTTGACTGGGTGTGTTTGCTGTGACAGTTGTCTAAACTGTACCTGTACATGGGTGCCTTTAGGCCATCTGCTGATTGCAAAACCAGGCATTTGACTGGGTGTGTTTGGTGTGACAGTTACCTAAGCTGTACCTGTACATGGGTGCCTTTAGGCCATCTGCTGATTGCAAAACCAGGCATTTGACTGGGTGTGTTTGGTGTGACAGTTACATTTGCTGCACAGTTACCTAAGCTGGGCACAGGTGTGCCTTTAGGCTGCCTAGTGGTTGCAAAACCAGGTATTTGACTAAGTGTGTTTGCCATGACAGTTACCTAAGCTGGGTACAGGTGTGCCTTTAGGCTGCCCACTGATTGTAAAACCAGGTATTTGACTTGGTGTGTTTGCTGTGACAGTTACCTAAGCTGTACCTGTACAAGGGTGCCTTTAGGCTGTCTACTGACTGCATTTGACTGGGTGTGTTTACTGTGACAGTTAGGTGTTTGCTGTACAGCTGAGGTGTTTGCTGTGACAGTTACCTAAGCTGTATCTGTACATGGGTGCCTTTATGCTGTCTGCTGATTGCAAAACCAGGTATTTGACTGGGCGTGTTTGCTGTGACAGTTACGTATGCTGCACAGTTACCTAAGCTGGGCACAGGCATGCCTTTAGGCGAGGCTGCTGACTGATTGTAAAACCAGGTAGTTGACTGCGTGTGTTTGCTGTGACAGCTACCAGCTGAACACCACGGTGGAGCACCCTCACAACAAGACTGTGGGCTGCCTGTGCTTCAGACCCCGCCTCTCGCCGCGGTCAGCACAACAGCCCACTATGGTCAGTGCCAGCGCTGATGGCTTTTTCAAATTGTGGACCTTGGTGACTGAGACACAGATCAACAGTAAGTGCAAAACATCTGTGTCATTTTTTTTCTTGTCTTTTTTTTCCTGCTCACTTTTATTCTTTGGGGGGGGGGGGCGGGGGGGGGGGGGTATATACCTGTGCACACAATAGTGTCAGACAATTCCACATACATCAACCAGAATTATAGTCAGTTCTCTGAAAGTTTGGATCTGTTTTCTCAGTATTTGGATTCAGTTTGTTTGGACTCTTTATTGTGTGCAAACTTGAAGTTTTCGCTCATACAGTTCTTGCAAGTCAGACAAGCATTCAAATCCACTTCCTTGGTGATTCAAGAGTCACTGTTTATGCTTGTTATCAGCTGTGACTGATTTGATTCACATTGTCTTTTGAAGACCATTTATTTACTCATATGCCTAATAAACTAAAGCAAATGTACTTAGTTGTTCCTGCCAATTCTTGCACAGACACTGCTAGAGCTAGTAGTTGTTATACTTCCATGTATTGTTTGCCTTATCCATACTAAGAATTAGGTTCAGGTGACTTTTTCCCGCTGCATAATGAAGAAAGGTGAACAAAATTTGACAAGACTCCTGTTTTTAATTTGGAGAGTGAAACTGTTTCATTGCACGTCATTCTTGGTTTATGACTGTTTAGGACAGAGAGAAGAGACAGAATTATTTTCTTGAACCAGTGTTACAGCAAGATGTTGCATTTCAAGCTTTATGCTTACCAACAAGAACAGAAACAATGACAAACAAACAAACGAAAAGAAGGAAAAGTAAGTACGGCATCATGTTGTTGTTGTTTGTAAAGGGAATGCTTTTGGTTTTTGAATATATCATTTAGGTTAGTGGATTGTGGGCAAACTGGTTATTATGAATGTTGAATGTGCAGAGGCAGTGGAGAAATGGACTTGTGATTCTGTGGGCTACTACCGTGACAAACCGGCAGGCGTTGCTCGCTTCTCAGGGAAGATGGCTCAGTGTTGGCTGTGGCTTTTGAGGCGACCTTGACAATCTGGGAGCCTGACAGCAATGCAATGAAAGCTACCCTTTCATTGCCTACAAAGGAACATATCAAGTGAGTTCCCATTTTTTTCCATTTAACATTTGTGTTTTTCCCATTCAGTGATTTACTTCCAGAGTGGGGTTTTTGTGTTTTTCCCATTCAGTGATTCACTTCCAGAGTGGTGTGTTTAGATCAAAACTATAGCTGTAAAGTGCATACAAACTGGACACTAAGAAAATTGAAACTTTATGAAATGACACCCTTTTCTTTGTGCATCATGCTCATACTTTGTCTTCCTCGAAGTCACACCTCAAGATTTACTTTTTTTCTGTTTCGTATCCCTAATGTATCCAACTGTCTCCAGCCTGCCTCAAGTAAAACAGCATGTGTGTGTGTGCATGCATTTGTGTGTGGATTTGTCATCAACATATGTTCCCCCAACAGATGTAGATGACAAATTTGTGTATTTTGCTATTGTGTATGTTTTAATGTCAGTTGTTTTTGTTTGATTGTGAAATGTACCTGCCTACAGCTCATCTGAGAAAGGGCACCCGAAGACCCCATTTTTATTCTCATTTTGAAAAATATACAGCACTTTTGTTCTTGTGGCTTTATTGGCAGCAGTAAGCACATTGCTAAGGTCAGTGCTCAGTTCTCGCAATTCTGAGCTCAGTTCTTGCAATTTTGGAGAGAGAACAGATAAAGATAGCCAGAACTCCATTTGGGAGTCCAACTGTATCCTGGAGTGGGTGGGCAACTTAGCTGCAGATCGCCCCGCTTGGTGGTGCTGGGCATATTTGGGGCTTTGACAAAGCTCAAGTCAGCTGCAAATGATCTCCCCTACACTAGCCAGGTGGCACTGGGCCTATTTGGGCAGTGCAATGCTCAAGCCAGCAAAGTCGCTCGTTGTTTCCTTTCAGTGAGGTGCCTCATGCAGTGTCGCTCTGTGTCATTGTCTCTCAGCTGACTGCTCACACAGATCACACATTTGCCTTGCTTGTGTTAGGAATGTGTTAGAACTGTGTCTCCATTGTCTGTGGAGAAAAAAGATAAATAAACAAAAACCTTCATGGAATCAAATCTGGTTTTGCCTCTGCTGCAGGTGTGTGGAGTTCGGTGGCAAGGCCTGCTCTCACTTCGTCGTCACCACAACATCATCCCATCTCACTGTCTGGAACCTCATCTCACTGTCAGGTGTGTGGACTAGTCAGGAGTGTGAGATAGTGTATAGTATTGTGTGTGTGGGGGTGTGTATGTGTGTGGGTTTATATGGAAATGGACAGATTGATTTGATGGAGATGAAGTCTGGAAGCAGGGACATTCTCTGTTGAGGACAGTGGTTTTCTGGGAAAGGTTGATTTGACAGAGCTGTCTGGAAACAGATGCTGTCTCTCTTGTGATGGTGATCATTCATCAGGAAGTGTTGATTTTTGATGAACATGTCGTCAGCAAACAGGGTCTCTTTGTCAGAGTTTTCATTGCTTGTTTTCAATGTTGAGTTTTTGACTCACTTTGTCAGTTTGCCTTGTTCAAGCCAACAGCTAGCCAAAAATAAGTTAAAAAATAAAATAAAATAAAAACAAAAACAACACCCACATTGAGTGCCATCAAATGCCAGTCACAAAACAATGGTGGAATGGGGGATAGTACTTTTTTTATTTAATATTCGTTAAAAGAGACATCTGCTATCTTATCATAAGTTAATTTCTGCTGAGAGTTTTGTGTGTGTGTGTTGTTGTTTTTAATGCTGCTGCTAATCATCTGATTTTTGGGGGATTTTTTATTTTAATAGCTGCTGATTTGTTGCAATTGATCTGCTTCTCTCTTTCAGTTCACCTGAGGATTTCATTGAATGTGGCGATCTTGACGACTGATGGTGACCTGATGTCTGTGGTGACGACTGAGCAAGACTGTAAGTTGGATGGAAAATAGACTGTTTATATATTATAGGTTTTTCCTCTTCATTAATTCAGGTCTTATGCATATGAACATATATAAACAAACCAAGATACACACAAATACAAAGTTAAAGTGAGCATTCTGAACCGGTTCACTGCCTATGTAACAGAGATAGAGAAGAAAAAGACCCAAACAAAACCACAACAACAGACACTGACTGGCACATTAACCTTGTATTTGTCTGACTGACCACCCTTTAAGGACTTGCTGCATGATAGCAGCAGTTTTGTTTGTACGCTTGTTCTTTTACATTCTCATACACTGGTGTCCTTGTCTGTCTTTGTCTTCCCCTCCACCCTGCCACCACCACCTTTTTCCAATGCAGCAATCTGCGCAGGACTGGTGTTGTATCTCCTATTTACCTACAAATGACTTTTTACCCTCATGTTTTCTTTGGAGGTAACATATCTTGGTCATTTTATGACGGATGGGAATCACTCAATGTGTGAGCGAGTGTGCTTGGCACTGTGACCCATACCTTGTGCCATATTCTTGTCTCTTGGCAATTGTCATTTCACAACAGGTGTGAGCAAGTGTACTTGGCACCATGACACATTCCTTTTGCCATAAATCTTGTCTCGTCATTTTATGATGGGTGTGAATGTGTGAGTAAGTGTGTTTGGCACTGTGACAAATTGCTTGTGCAATAATCTTGTCATTTGTCATTTTATAATGGGTGTGAGTGTGTGAGTGAGTGCACTTGGCACCATGACACATTCCTTGTACCATAATCTTGACATATTTTATTTTTTACGACGGGTGTGAATGTGTGAGCAAGTACGATTGGCACCATGACACATTCCTTGTACCATAATCTTGGCAGATTTCATTTTACGATGGCTGTGAATGTGTGAGCAAGTGCACTTGGCACCATGACACATTCCTTGTGCCATAGAAAAAATAGTGACGCTAGCTGTGTGCTTGCAGTGTACGTGTTCCGCCCCAACAAGTGGCAGCCCGTGTTCCAAAAGGAGAAAGTGCTGGAGAACCCTGTCATCAGCGCCACCTTCCTGCCCCAGGCAGCAGCCTCGAACCAATCAACAGCAGTGATGAAGGACAGCGGTGAGCTCGGCTGGCAACAACAGCATCGCCTGTACCTGCTTGACAGCAAGCAGCAGCTGTTCACGCCCGAGTACCTCAGCAACATCACCAGCACACACAGAGCTACCTCACAAACTAGGGTAAGTACCAGTGGTGATGATGACACGATGAGAGATAGGGTGGAGCCCATATGGGCTTTCCCTGAGCGCATAATAATAATAAATGCATTTCTAATGTGCCAAATCCCTGTATGATACACATGTGAGGCTCAAAGCACTGTACTTGAAGTCAGAAACATTACAACAATACACAGCCTGATTTATTAATGCATGACATGGCTCACTCTATCCTACACACTTCCCTGCATCCACACAAACACAAATGCATACACGCATATGAACAACAAAAGCCTATTTCAGTGAGATCATTTAAACATGATTATGATTTTTATCCATGCATTATGGACATGAACATGAAGACAACACTTAAAATTACTTCAGCTTTCCTGTTCTTAGATTGTATCATAACAAACAAATGATACATTCTTTATGGTTTCTACTATCATGTGTGTATAGTTATTACTTATTATTTGCTTATTTAAATGGTGTCTTTATGGTATAATGGGATACTTGATAGTGTGTTGAACTGCATGTTAGTGTTTTTGTCTCTAATCGTTCGTACAGCACAGCAGGTTTAACTCTGATCAGAGAGTAGTGCTTTATAGGACTGATCTGTTGTTATGGTGGAGATACTTATCACAAAGAGTCATTCGCACGCAGGTGGAACTGCAGCAGACACTGCCACAAACACCGTTCAGCACATTGCTCGGCTCTGTCCGGCATCAGGACGAGACACCCTCCACATCCACGGGAGCAACAGGAAGACTCGCGGGACGAAAGGGATCCTCTGCAGTGTTTGATGTGAGGCTTTGGGTTTTATGTAATTAACCAAGCACTGTGCAGTAGGTGAGCCCCCACCGGCCCATGATGAATAGATAACCCTGATGTGAGGTCACAGCCACTTTTGGGGAACGCCTTCTCTTCGTAGTTCCTTATAAATGAACCTTGGACCACTTTTGCTTGGTTTTGAGGATGCTCTTTAGAGAGGGGTTTCGCAAAACTGTTGGTGAAAAGAAGGGGAGACCAGCCTTCTTTTCCTTTTTTAAATATTTTTTTTAAGGGCAGTGCTAGAGACTGAGTTTGTTCCCCCCCCCTCCCCCCCTCCCCGATCCCTTTACCATCACATAGTACATGTATTGAAGTGCTGACAACACCTCATTCCACACACAGAATTCACGCTCATCAGCACTAGCCTGCAGATAGCAATGACATCCCAGTGATGATGATGATGTGGGGCTTCATGTCCTCGGATGTCGGGTTACATCCCAGTTGATGATGAAGTGATGCTTTATGTCCTCAGATGTCAGTTGACATATTAGGGACAAGTTGTGACCAATGCCGAAGCACGGTGCAATAAATCTTTACGTTCACTGAAACCAGAAGGCTCGTTAGGACGGACAGTCCAGGACGTCCACCTCGACTCTCACACAGCTCCTGAACCATCTGTACATCCCAGTCCTCTTAGTCTGCCTTTTATAGTATTAGATAATGCTTGAAAGATGAAAGACAACCCTGGTGACAGGTCACAACCACTTTTTGAGAAACCCATCTCTTCATAGTTCTTTGTAACCGAACCTTGGACCACTTTTGCCTGGAGAGAGGGGTTTCACAGTATGCTAGGTGAAGAACAGGGGAGGTCAGCCTTCTTTTCTTCTGATTTTTAGGGCAGTGCTAGAGACTGGGTGTGTTTGTCCCCCACCATCACACATTAAAACTCTCCACGCAGAGTTCATGCTCTCCAGCACCATTCCACAGACAGCAGCGGCACCCCAGTCCTGGTATTCTGCATTTGTTAGTATTAGAATAGATAGTGCCTGAACGCGTCATGTGTAGTCCTGGTGGTGTTTCAGCTGACCGTATAATTATGATAGAAAGCGTCATGTGTAGTCCTGGTGGTGTTTCAGCTGACCGTATAATTATGATAGTTTCCGGAGGACTGCTGGAGTTGTTCCTAGACCAAACTGAGGATGTGGACAGCCTTCTGTGCTGAAAATTTGGAATGTGCGCTTGCCTGCAGACAGCAATGGCATCCCAGACATTCCAGTTCTGCTTCATAGTATTAGACACATGCTTGAAGATGTAATGCATAGTCTGGGTTTTTCCCCCCAGCTGACCATATTATATACATGCTTGAAGATGTAATGCATAGTCTTGGTTTTCCCCTGATCATATTAGATGCATGCTTGAAGATGTAATGCATAGTCTGGGTTTTCCCCCAGCTGACCATATTAGATACATGCTTGAAGATGTAATGCATAGTCTTGGTTTTCCCCTGATCATATTAGATGCATGCTTGAAGATGTAATGCATAGTCTGGGTTTTTCCCCCAGCTGACCATATTAGATACATGCTTGAAGATGTAATGCATAGTCTTGGTTTTCCCCTGATCATATTAGATGCATGCTTGAAGATGTAATGCATAGTCTGGGTTTTTCCCCCAGCTGACCATATTAGATACATGCTTGAAGATGTAATGCATAGTCTTGGTTTTCCCCTGATCATATTAGATGCATGCTTGAAGATGTAATGTATAGTCTGGGTTTTCTCCCCAGCTGACCAGATAGGTAGTTTTCAGAGGACTGCTGGAGTTGTTCCTAGACCAGACTGAGGATGTGATCGGTTTTCTGTGTCACAGATTTGGAACACACCAGTTCACACCATGGAGCCTTTCCATAAAGTCTGCGGCCAGTTCCTTGAAAGTCTGCTTGTGAGGCGCAAGAGGTACGTCGTGGTTTTTGTTCTTTTGTCCTCAAACGCCTGTTGGTTTATAGCACCAGTGGTTTATTCAGTGGGCATGGGATTCTGCCACCATTCAGTGCTGCTCCACTTTCTTTACTTCAGACCACCCCCACCCAGAAATGGGTGAGCAAGAGTACCATGACACATTCCGTTTGCCATAATCTTGTCTCTTAGTAATTGTCATTTTGAGGGGATGCAAATGTGTGAGCAGGTGCACTTGGCACCATGACACATTCTGAGTGCCATAAACTTGTCTCTTGGTAATCGTCATTTTATGACAGGATGTAAATGTGTCAGCAGCTGTACTTGGCGCCATGACACATTCTGTGTGTCATAATCTTGTCTCATGGCAATAGTCATTTTGTGTTAAAGATGTATTCCTGGTGTTGATTATTCCTTCATATTATCCACTTGCAGCGTTGGAGAACCCATGAAAGCAGAAGAAGAGAGTGATGAGGAAGAGGAGGCGGATGAAGCTGATTCTATGGCAACAGATTCTTCTTAAAGCCAACTATATTATGTGCTGCGGCTGCTGTCCAGTACAGATGTGCTGCCATCTTTCAGTGGAGATGAGCTGCCATCGCTTGGTGGAGTTGTGCTACTGTCTTCTGATGGAGACATGATGCTGTCATGTACTGATTTAGCACCATGTGCCTCAGTTGGGTCCAACAGCTGGGCTGCTTGAGAACTGAGAATCAAATTAAATTTTGCCTGGGCAGCTTGCAAAGTTTACCTGACTTAGTGAAAGCTAATCATTCGCCACATTTTGCAGCATGAGGGACAGTCAGTTAATACTTCCACATCATTGATACAGGCAGCATGCATCTCTCGTGCTGGTGCTGGTGAACCAGTGCAGCACCTATGGCATGACAAGGACTGAGTAGCTGTGCTGTGATGCTGTGAACAACCCTTATGTCCTTGTTTTTACTGGGGGGGGGGGGGGGGGGAGGGGACCATTGTCTTAACAGCACCTATGTCATGACAAGGACTGAGTAGCTGTGCTGTGATGCTGTGAACAATCCTTGTCCTTGTTTTTACTTGGGGGGGGGGGGGGGGGGGTACCATTGTCTTAACAGCACCTATGTCATGACAGGACTGATAGCTGTGCTGTGATGTCTGGTGACTGTTGTGGTTGGTGGGGGGGGGGTACCATTGCTACAGACCTATGTCATGATAAGGACTGAGTAGCTGTGCTGTGAATGACCTTTGTGACCTTGTTTTCACAGGGTGGGTAATACCATTGTCTTAACAGCACCTATGTTACAACAAGGACTGAGTAGCTGTGCTGTGATGCTGTGAATGACCTTTGTGACCTTGTTTTCACAGGGTGGGTAATACCATTGTCTTAACAGCACCTATGTCATGACCAGGACCGAGTAGTTGTGCTGTGATGCTGTGAATGACCTTTGTGTCCTTGTTGGGGAGAAGGGGGGGGGGGGGGGGGACCATTGTCTTAACAGCGTCTACATCATGACAAGGACTGAATAGCTGTGCTGTGAATGACTATGACTGTTGTGTCCTTGTTTTTACTGGGGGGGGGGGGGGGTTACCATTGTCTTAACAGCACCTATGTGGGGGTTGGGATTTAGTATTGTCTTAACAGCATCAACACCAATGTTGTGACAAGTGCTGCGTAGTGCCTAGCTGTGGAGCAAGTGTTGCATAGCTGTTGTGGGCCTTTTTATTCTTTATGTCGTCTTCTTTTTGAAGGGGGGGGGGGGGGGGTTACTTTATGTTTACTTAGAACAGCAGTGTTTTAAATTGTTGCAGGGGTGGGGAGGATTATTGAGAGGGGAAGCCCATTGACTTAAAGTACTCACTGATATTGAGCTAAACAGCACAGTTCACCAATGAGATGCCTTCTGCGTGGAAAGCTTTTGTCACGAGCAATGGACTGCGGTGATGTACAGTACAAAGCTTTGTGTCAATATACCTGTATATTTACAGAAATCAGGCTGCCTTTACCGATTCATTAAAATTACTGCTGTATGCAACACTATCGCTATTGAATTTACCAACAAAATTAATATGTCTAAACTGTGCATAGCTCGTTAACTGTTCTTGTTGGATGTGTGGATGAACACACACACGCACATAGTCTCAAGTTTCACACACACTCTCACAGACACAATGTCTTCTGTTAATAAATGCACGTTTATATTCAAACATCAGAATCACTCACTGCTTGATGTTCCTCCAGCACCTGTAAACGTCATCATTCAAAACATGAAAGAAAACCTCACCAAACAGCGATACCATGTACATAAACCCACAGGCATCCTTCATCAGAAACAAGTCACAGTCACGGAAACCCCCCACAATATCACAGATATCTTTTGCAGCAAAATCGTTTACCCCAATCACACCGCTGTAACAATATATACATGCCATTATGCACAACATGTTGCTAATGCTGTCCTTGCATGAACAGTGTTGCATTGGTTACAACTCACACTGTCTCTGGTTTCCTGTGTCCTGCGGGGATGCCAAAAAGTCCCCCTCGCCAGAGCTGCCTACAACGCTGCCACATACAGAACTTTTTTCCTTTTTTCTTCTTTCTTGAACGTTTTTTTCTGAAGCCAATCAGAAACTGCAATGCCTTGCAGCAAAAGTTGCAGCCGGTCTCAAGCTGCAACAGCAACACTGACGGACACTTTTCCAGGTACAGCCTGTAAAAATATCTTTGTCAACAACTGGTGACAGTTTGGAAACAACTCCTGGTGATTCTTTGCAAACATTTCACTGCAGTAGTTTGTAAACAACTCCTGGTGATCATGACAGTTTGGAAACAATTCCTGGTGATTCTTTGCAAACATTTCACTGTGGTAGTTTGTAAACAACTCCTGGTGACAGTTTGGAACCAATTCCTGGTGATTCTTTGCAAACATTTCACTGTGGTAGTTTGTAAACAACTCCTGGTGACAGTTTGGAAACAATTCCTGGTGATTCTTTGCAAACATTTCCCAGCAAACAAGGATAAAAAATAAAAATAAAATCTGGGCTAAAGTGGTAAACAATTTCTGGTGACAGTTGCAAACAAATCTAGATTTTGACAATCACATCAATTGCTAAAACCAGCTGAACTAATGATGCAAGAGGACTTGTGCATATGAAACACGTGTACCACTCAGATTCTTGGCACAGATCAGTTAAGTAAATATTCCTAGTGCCTGATGTCAAGTCAACTGTCAAGTAGCAAGCAGTCTTAAGCTTGCTGTGAGTGCAAACCATACGTTTTCAATAGTCAGAAATTGTTGCAACCATCAGGCTGCATGCATTATCCATGTGAGAACTGATTTTAAAAATCCGAGATCAACAAGGTTAACCAGCCTCACAAAGTTCACTTTTTGACAGACTGTACAGCGGAATCAACACACAAGGGAGTTAATTAGTGCTCAAAATAAGTAACAGAAGTACAACAAAGACCTGAGTCGCCTACAGTAACTCACATACAGTAGCCTACATCACATTACACATAAGGTGTATTTGCACGCATGCCAGGTGAGAGTTACCATAGGCAACTCAGGTCTTTGTTGTACTTGTGTTACGTATTGCAAGCACTAATCAACTCCCTTGTGTGTTGATTCTGCACAAGCGCTCTGGGCCTCGTTCTATTTCAGATTTGTGATTATGCCACTGATTTATGAAACTCTGTAGCTTGCTGTAGGACAGAATAATTATACTTCTAGTTTCGTAGCAACAACCTGCAAGTTCTATTAAAACAAAGCCAAAAAAGCTGACAACTAAAATCAATAACTTACCAAACAGATCTCAAGGAATTTCCGCAGACGGTCAGAATGTCAAGCAGTCTCCTTACTATGTGAGGACCAATTTAACACAAAGAAGCACACGCAAAGTTTTTAACTTTGCTTGTCTCGTGACGATGTGAACACCTTCTTGATATCCTGCCACACCTGTGCCCAGTCAATGGTTTGCTGAGGTGACGAAGCCAAGGGAGACGCCTCGCGCACTGACACATCCCAAGCTTGGCAGGCATTCTGATCCTCGGGCAGATAGTCCTCCACGCTGTCCAGGACCTTCCTCACCTCGCGCTCGGCGTTGTATGGCATCTTTTGCTTGCTGAGGAGGGGCACTATGAGGTTGAATTTATTGATTTTGATGTTGACTTCGCTGATTTGCTCCTTGAACTTGTTCAGCGATGCACGCCAAGTTTTGGCGTCGTGAGCAGAGCGGGGCTCCTTGCCAAGCTTGTTGTGGATCACTGCCAAGGTCTGCCTCGCCTGGTGCACCTCCCTTCTGCAGATGTGAATAATAACACATAATTCTGTGTGTAAAGGTCACTGCCAAAGTCTGCCACGCCCGGTGCATCTCCCTTCTGCAGATGTGAATAATAACACATAATTCTGTGTGTAAAGGTCACGGCCAAGGTCTGCCTCGCCTGGTGCACCTCCCTTCTGCAGATGTGAATAATAACACATAATTCTGTGTGTAAAGGTCACTGCCAAAGTCTGCCTCGCCCGGTGCACCTCCCTTCTGCAGATGTGAATAATAACACATAATTCTGTGTGTAAAGGTCACTGCCAAAGTCTGCCTCGCCTGGTGCACCTCCCTTCTGCAGATGTGAATAATAACACATAATTCTGTGTGTAAAGGTCACTGCCAAAGTCTGCCATGCCCAGTGCATCTCCCTTCTGCAGATGTGAATAATAACACATAATTACAAGTGTGATGGAGTCTGATTTATTCACAAAGCCTTTTTATGATCACTTGAAATAATATACTACTGCATGCATTGAAACCTTTTTTTAATTGTTGCATATAATTATTTTGTATCATAAACTAGTATTAATTACTCTGAATCAAGTTGTTTTCTTGCGATGCAGTAGGCATTTTTCTTCCAATGAGCCCCAACAGAATGCCCACTTCTGATTCATCACACACACACACACGCATGCATACACACATGCACACACACAAAGTATTTCATACAAAATAATCAGCTCAGCAGCACTGGCTGCATCATTACAGCCTAAACCACACAAATGAACAGAGTAATCCACCACATGAAACACAGCGGAACCCTTCTTTTGAGACCACAAGAAAAATCAAGTGGGGTGGTCTTTGCTTTTGGTGAGAGGTTCATTTACAGGAATATAATTATGATGGGAAAAGTTTCAGAAAAAGTGGTCTTTAAAAGAGGGTGGTCCCTCAACCCAGTGGTCTCTCATAAAAGTGGTCTTTCATTAGGGAGGTCTTCTTAACATACATCAGAGTCGCTGTTTCCTGTTTCGAAAGGGAAGCGCTTCAGGGAAAATCGCCTGGTGAAGGTTTTGGCACCGATAGCCCACTGTTTTTATACTAATAACTGAAGTGACAGAAGACATCCTTTGCAAAGCAGTCCATCACCAAATTGGTGAAGCTATATTGAAAAGAACCTTAAGCGTGGTCCCTCACAAAAGCGGTTTTTCATCAGTGTTGTCTCTCATCAGGGTTGTCTGATCAGGGTGGTCTTTCACAGGGCTGGTCTTTCATGAAGGTGGTTCTTTGTCAGGGATTACACTGTACTGACATCTGCACCCTGCATGTACTGAATATAACCCTGCACATGTACCACAAACGTGCAGTGATGTGCCTGCATGCACACACACACATACACACAAAATGCACACACACACACACACTCAACATACACACACACATACACAAAACATACACACATAACACACATAACACACCTGATATCTGACTGCAACATGATCCACTCAGGAGCAAAGCCATTGTTGACCAGGATCTTGTTGAGGTTGTGAGTGGTGGTGTCCACGAATGGGTTGTGTTCCGAGTAGGTCAGTGGTTTCCCCTGACCCGGCAGGTCGTTGAAGTCCCCACGCTTCATCGACTCCTGGATCAGGTCTTCCACCATTCTCTCCAACGCGTTGCTGTGGAAAGGAGGTGAATACATGAATGCGTGGTAATAGCGATAACAATGGATAGCTCTTAGAGAGTGCAAAACTGTATAGCAAATTACACTGTCTGTAGCACACACCATTCACGTATATATATATATATCCACGTAGACATGCACGTAATCTATGATCGCAGCAATGGTCTGCCTAGGTCTGTGAACAGGCCTGTCTAAACAGGAAAGTCTTCAGCCAGGTTTTGAACTCACACAGTGGGGAGAGTTTGCAGATTGGCAGGCAGAGAGTTCCAGACAGATGGAGCAGTGAAAGAGCGCACACCAAAAGATTTCACATTACGCTGAGGAATTTTCAAAAGCTTATCGCATGAGGATTGGGGGATGCGTGATGTTTGATATGTGCACAGCAAATTTGAAAGTAAGACAGGAGTGTACTGTCAAAGTGACAGCAATCAAAAGTTACTATGTTGTACTCACAGCAGAATTTTACGGGCAGCCAATGCAGTTCATTTAACAGCGGTGTTATGTGATCTTGCTTGCTTTTTTCCAAACAAACTGTGCTGCACATGTATCTCAAGTTGGTCTCCTTGCAACACTACCAGTTTCAGACACATTCACTGAGACCAGGGTAAGCCCTGCATACTGATATGATGGAAGATGCTGAACTAATAATAAGGAAAGTATTTATAAAGCACAAAATCTTGCCCCTGGAGACTACTCTAAGCACATACATGCACACACACAAATAAGCACCCGCACACATGAGCATACTGACGATACAAAACAATTTATACACAAGTTAAAATGGGCAGGAAACAGAGACTTGAGACTGATGAAGACAGCAGCTTGGAACGGAAAACATGGCATGTCTATAGTTTTGGGAAAAGATAGGTCTTAAGGTTTGACCTGAAGAAGTCCAGAGAGGACTCAACCCAACTTCTCAAAAAGAACATTCCTGGCTGACCCAACCTGACTTCTCAAAGTAAACATTCCTGGCTGACTCAATCTGATTTCTCAAACAAAATATTCCTGGCTGACTCAACCTGACTTCTCAAAATGAACTAAACATAGCTCACTGACTCAACCTGACTTCTCAAAATGAACAGAACAGCCCTAGCTGACTCAACCTGACTTCTCAAAACAAACAGAACATACCTGGCTCACTCAACCTGACTTCTCAAAATGAACAGAACATACCTGGCTGACTTAACCTGACTTCTCAAAATGAACAGAACATCCCTGGCTGACTCAACCCGACTCCACAACCACAGCTGAGAAAACAAAAATGTGGTCACACCACCAAAACCATGGCAGTGAAAGGGTTAATTAGTAGGCTGGCTCACAGCTGGCTTTTTTCACCCAGGGGAAAGTTGCTGCAGTTTCCTTGCTGAACATTCCCCCAGCTGGGCGCAGGGGAATGACGCAAAAAAGCGCAAAGGGCACGTCACCTGATTTTGATCTTCCGGGCCTGCTGTTTGTCCTTCACCAGCAGAGCACTCTCCGCCTCTGCCGCCTGCCGTTGCATGCGGTGCTGGAAAACACTCTCCGTCACCCGGGCCACACGGTACTGCTGGTACTGCCGCTGTCGCTGCGACGGTGTCCCGAAACCTACTCCCTGAATGCAAAAAGTATCTGACAGTAAGGTTTGTCTGTTGGGTTTTAATTTGTTTACTCAGCTAAAAGCAAAACAAAAATCACATAAAGCAACATGCAGGATCCATTTTAACATTGTTGTCAACACAATCTTGTTTAGTTGGTTAAAAACTGGCAAATCTTTTATCTGACTGCAGGTCCACATTGAAATCACCCCATGATCAGTCTGCTCAAATCTGTTGCATCTTACTCCACTTCACAGACCACGACGGGAAACCCCCATTCTCAGTCACTGGAATCCTAGGAATGTTGCACTGGCTACAATACCTGTACGCCTTGCACTCTTGCATCATTATCATGAACACTGTCATTAGCATTGTCGTCTGACAGCCTACATTTTGCGTCAACACTGCTCTGGAAATTGATGTCTATGTAACCACACTGGTAACCAAATTCAGCCACTTCCAGGCTTACAGAGCAGTGTACTCATGGCATTAAAATGCTGGTTCTGTAATTTTCTGGAGAGCGCCA
>JABMCL010002092.1:512500-542500 GCA_018857735.1 Alviniconcha marisindica | reverse complement strand
AACTGCCAGGAACAATAATTTGGTATGAACTACAAATGAACTACAATCTGAAGAACTTTGTGGATGTCAAACCTGTCAATTTGGAAAATTGTCTGACTTCATCTGGGAATACACAATGCATTAAAAAAAAATGTTTGCACAGTTAGACTGGGTGATCCATTGTTTGTCTTCTAGCAGAATCAGAAAAATAACAATGATGAAAACAATAATGTCATAAACATTAATTTGTCTGTCCCTACCTGTCTTCAGTTTATGCTCCACAGTCACTCGTCCTGCTGTGTGGAAATGCTGACATGGCACGGAAGTACCACCGTGAAGTCTATAATTCTCACAGAACACCCAAACCTGCTTGCTCTTCTCTTGACCACGTTGCAGTGACTGCCTGTTGACTGGAGCTGAGGACAAGGTGAGAGTGAGACTGTTGCCACCGGTGATGGCAACAGACACACATCTCCAGTGAGAGTGAAGAGGCAGAGGTCGTGCGACTGCGAGAGAATTCATCCTGTTGAATCCGGTGGCTTACAGTCACATTATACACACATCTTCCACAATATTAACAGCAGTTGATTGCAAGCCTTGATCTGAAACAAGAGAAGACAAAATGAGATCAAGAATGGCCAATCAATGTACACAGGGGTCAATGATGTACCAGTCTAGTCTGTACTACGATGCTGAGCTCATAAGCTGGTTGTGGGACTGATTTTTTTTTAAATGATAACAATTTAACATTGACAATTTCTAATGTGCTAAACATTTCACTTTAGAAGCATATTAAAAAAAAGAAAAGGAAAACAACAACAAGACAATCTGTAAACTATTCAAGCCAGTCAGTGTGCATGCCTGATGGAGGCAAATAGGCATTTGACATATCAGCTGTTTGTAACAATTAACATAGTTCCCCTGATCAATGAAGAAATAAGCTGTTGGTTTTCACTGTAGTAAATTACTGAAGAAAGGTGGTTGTTGTTGTTGTTGTTGTTGTTGTTGTTGTTGTTGTTGTTGTTGTTGTTGTTGTTGTTGTTGTTGGTGGTGGTGTGTGTGTGCATGCGTGAGTGTGTGCATGTGTGTGTGTGTGTGTGTGTGTGTGTGTGTGTGTGTGTGTGTGTGTGTGTGTGTGTGTGTGTGCACCCCCTCCCTCTCTCCACACACACACAGTTAGATAAGATACTGCAAAAGAGAGCTTGTGTAATGTGCCTGTGGCAGAAAAGACGCCAGCAACGAGACAATCAAGGTTCTGACAAACCATCACTTACTAAGCCGCACCAGCAATACGATCCACACGGTAAAAGATGGCCTCTGGTCTCATACTGGTGCTCGCACCAGTATATACTGGGCCATTTTACATGTTGATTTGCAACAGTACTACCAGTAAAACTTGCATCAATTGATATAATTATTCTACTGATCTAGCTCAAAATGTGCATTGTAATTTGCACATTTGTAGTTGAAAGTCTACAGCTGACCGCATCCAAACTGTAAAATCGAAAGAAAAAACGATGCAGACAGGCTTTACAATGCAGGAAATAACACTGGAATGGACATAAAACCACATCGTCCATGATATTGTGCAAAATCTTCAATCATTACACAAAAGTCAGAGTGTAGTCAGTGACAGAGATAAAAGGGGTCTACCGCCAACCGAGCCGCAAGTTCTGTGAAGTCAACAGAAACGAAGTTGTAGACAGGATTTACAAGGCAGGGAAGGAAAAAAAACAAATAAAAAACAAAACAAACTGGTACTTTAACAAAAGCAATCGCCCATGCAAAATCCCCAATCATCCCGCGAACGTTGAGTAAAAGGTGGAGAACACGACCTCACCTAATAGTAATACTTTAACTAAGTGTAACACATTGGTAGATCTCTCTGTCTAAGCAATGCGCAAAGCACTGAAAAACATTGTCTGGACGGAACAGTTACTGTAAGAGTTCAAAACAAATCCATGAAGCCTGGACGTAGCAAAGAGTTCAAAACAAATGCATGAAGCCTGAATGTCGCACCCGGTGCGTGGGTGTCGCAGAACATTCTACCTACCCCAGAACATCGTCTACCGGACAAAAAAATTTCTTTCTACCAAGGCAAGGGTGTTTACAAATCTTCGTTTGAGGGGAGTTGACTCTTGTCTCTTGTATGAACCAAACCGGAAGTTGAATTCTGAGGCGGGGGAAACACCACCAGCAATCTTTTGTGGACCGCAGGACCTCTGAATTTCAAAAGCGTAATCTTTGTCTAGAATCGTTCAGCTTACAGTCGCAGTAAGTACGTTGCTAAATGTGATTCTCCAGGATGAAGTCCAGTTGAGTTTAGTATGACATGTTCTCGCAGTTTGAATTTATCACAGGAGAAGTGGAGTTTCACTTTCAGAATCTGGAAATGACCAGGACTGGCAGACCCAAGGACTTCCGTCATCCGTGTGTCGTGATGTTCAAGTGACACTTTCTTCCTTAGGCTTTTGGTGATCATATTCTGGTGACGCATTAGTCTCTCTCGTTTTCCTCCGTCGCCCCCCCCCCCCCCCCCCCCCCCCCCCCCCACCCTTCAATTTTTTCCCGCCGGGGTTTCGTAGAGGTCCCCCTTTGGGCACATTTCCCGACCCTGGGGTTTGGGAACTGGGGGTTGACGAGTTTCAAGACTTGTAATCCTCTGCTTCTTCTTCTTCCTCTATAAACTTGATAAAGCGACCAACATCATTTTGTTGATGTTATGCTAAAGTTTAGCTATTACTAGTATTCTTCCCTGTCAAGGACTGGGGTAATCATATTACAGTTACTAATAATATCCAAGGAGGCGATCTGGGACATAACAGTTTAATTTTAAGCGCCATTTTGTGTCACAAATGTTATCAGAGTCACCCAAACAGTCATGTCATGCAAATAAAGCCAAAATTTGCAACAAAAAGTGAGTTTTATCACATTTGTGCCTTTTAGTGTACTTATCATCTTATGCACCATTGACGTTTGATCTAAACCAAGTTTCCGAGTAATGACATGCATGTTCCTCAGTGCTGATGTGGGCAAAACAATTGATCATGTACTGGCAACTCACCATTTACAGACTAATCAAACAGTCAAACTCACATCTTTGTTGTAAGTTTTGGCTTCATTCACTAGATATATGACTTAGTGCCAAAAGGTGCGCAAGAAAAGAGGACAGAGCCTCTGTCAGAGGTACTAGAAAATAAAGTTGACAGGATGTGAGTGAGTAATGCATTTTTTGAATGAACAAATGTGAAGTCACCCACCAGTGAAGGGAAAAGGGCCCAGTGCTCCCTTTTCGTTCCTGAAAAATTTTTGATTTCAGTGTGATTTGTGAAAAGATGTTAAACATTACCTTTACAACAAGCCCACACACAAAAAAAATCCCCGGGGGCAAAATTCAGCAGTTAACTGTAAAAAAACCCCCCTTATCTTACAAGTTTGTGATCCACTGGGGGAATTACCAAGTAAACTTTTTGTTTTTTTCGTGTCCACAGAACAGCATCCCTACGCATAGTTTGTTGCAATACATAACGTTTAAACAAAACAGCCAATCTTGAACTTTTTTAAAATGAATAAAAAGAAACACATTTTGAAACTAAACAGTTATTTTTTTAGTAGAACAATATGTAAAAGGGAAGATTTGATTTTTTTTTTTCCCCCTCAAATTTAAGCTTTCTTGACATAAAAAAAACAAATATGTAAGAAATTGTCCCATTACTATTTCAACAAGGTGTACAATGCTGTTTTTTTTCTTGTGAAAAAGGTTTCATTTAAATTTTTTTTAGTAAAGTATAAGACACTAACTATTTTTCCCTGTTTTTCCCTTTTTTTTCTGCATTAATTTTGTTGTAATGGATAGCAAAAATGTTAAAAACGACATGGTACTTTGTTTTTTTATAAAAAAATAAATAATACTTTTTATTTAACAAACAAGTTAAATGTTTTGGGAAGAGAAAAAGGAGCAAGTAAGAATTTAGTGCAACTTTTGCTGCTTTTTGGGGGTCACAGGAAAAAACACAGCAACCTTCACCCTGCTTTTCTTGGTCATGTTGACTCGGGGGGCCCAGGACAAAAAAAGTTTAACAGTTTTAAATTCCTTTTTAAATTTAAAAGAAAAAATCAAATAAATATTCCCAAAAAAAATCACAGCCAAAGAATAATCTTAAGATTGGGACCCTTTCATTTTTAGAACTCTGGACAAGGGATGGTCACTATAATTATTCAACGTTTTATTTTCCCCCCAGCTCATGTTTTTGATCGTAATTTCAAAATCTTTAAATTGGGCGACTTTTAAACCCGCGTAAATTTTTTAAAATTTTTTACCCTTAAAAGTTTTTTTGAAGATTAGTTTGTAAAAAAAAAAATTTTTTAAGGCAAGCAAAAAAAGTTAAAAAGTACGATCAGAATATACTTTTTTAACCAATCTGCTGTCACACATAAATTTTAACACAAAACTATGTTGTAAGAAACTCGGTGAAAACAAATTTTTTTTTAAGGAAAGGGGAAAAAACTTTAGATCGACAGCAAAAAAAAATCCCTCTGTATGCTAACATTCCGATCCTTTTTTTAAAAAATTCGGCATATACCAAAAAAAAAATATTCGTATAACCCCGGGGGGGTTTGACTAAATCCCCGATGAACGTTTAAATAAAATTGAAGGGTTTCGGTCTTCAAAAATTACCACACCAAACCCTTTTCCCTATCAGAAAAGTTTTCCCTTTCCCTGCGGGGGCCCTGTGCTAAAAGCAAAAGACCCGGATGTGTAACATGGCCAACCCGGAAGTAGTGCAAAAGCGCAAAAAATTTTTTTTTTTTTTCCCTTTTGGGTTTTTTTTAATTTAATACGTTGTTGGAAAGTTATTTTATTGGGAACAATTTTAAAGACGAATTTAAAAAATATTTTTAAAAACCCACCCAGACATTTGGAAATAAAAAAAAACATTGGCCCTGATGCAGTGGGTTTCCACAGTGACTGGGGTAAAGTTTTAGGAAAGAGAAAGTCCTTTTCTTTACTAGATTGTCTGGGGGTGCTGGTCATGAAACATTTTTAACACACATAACGTTCAACCAGGGGAAATTTTGGAGCCTCTAACTCCAAAAAAAAAACTTATTTATAATCAATTTTTTATGCCTTTTGTTAAAACCCGGTTTTCTCTGCTGTGCAAATCGGTGACTGAGGGGAAAAGTTTTGATTCATCATGTACGTGAAAAAGAAAGCATCCGGGGCAGGGACTCACCGTGAGCGTTTTTTCCGTTTTTCCCCGGGGGGCAAATTTTTGTTTGGGGCTTTTTCACTTTTCAAAAAAATAATTTTCTCCAGCTTCTCCCGATTTTTTTGGAGGGTCAAAATTGTTTCCACTTGGTACTGACCAATTATGAACGCACCCCACAAAAGCAACAACAAGACAAAGTTTTTTGAAAAAAAAAGGTTTTATTGAATCAAAAATCGGACCCCCCCGTTTGCGCACCCTTTTGGGGACTAATTTTAAAAATTCTGTCCGTTGAATTTAAACCCGGATGAGTTTACTTTTTTAGTTTTTCTTTAGGAAAAATGAACACTTTAACTTAAAGGGAGAGTAATCATGGGGTTTCCCTTTTAAAATTTATAATTTAAAGTATGGGGCCAAGAATAAAAAACATTTTTTCAGGGATGCATTATTAGTGGAACATCATGCTCAGCATCCCGAAAGAGATGATCAGTGATTTTAATCTGTTTATATTACAATTTAGATAATGTCCTGGGATTCATACATCTCATGATCAATATTTTTAAAATACTATTCTAAATATAATAAAGAAATATATGATGTAATAAATATGGAAAGTATAAAAACCGAGTGTTGCTAACTCTGGGGAAACAAGATTTTCCTTTCCTTTCCTTTCCTTAGATGCCCACAATCAGTTGATGATTTTTCGACACTTTAGCCTTAGGTAGTTTCGCAAAGTCCACATTTCAGCTCGGTCACAAGTCCAAAAATGAAATTTTCCTTTCTCTTTCCCCCCAAAAAAAAAAAAACTATTGCTGGTCGTGGGAGGCACTGACACAAAAGTTAAACAGTCGTGCCTCTAGGCATCAATGGAGATGGGTTCAGTCCCGATGGGCGGTAAAAAACCGTTTGTACTGCCGGGGGGTGGGGCTAAGCTGTTGACTGGGTGGGGCGCTGGGGGGGGAGGGGGAGGGGGGGGGCTAGTTTGGTTTTGAGGGGATTCACGGACTATCCATTTAGTCTTATCATCACCTCTAGGCTGGGGTCTTCCCCTTTTCCAAATGGCCCCGAGCAAGTCCAGCATGCAATGTAAACTGACAGATGCCTGTTCAGTTATTGGGAAGAACTCTTAGTCTTAGTCTTAACTTTTATTCTTAATAATCATATATCATGCAGCGGCTTATGAAGTTAGTACAATTTTTGTAAAAAAAATCCTCTGCTTCACAGACAATGAACAACACGTCCAAGCCGTGTTTCATGGAGACCATGGGTCAACCGCAGGAAAAGAGTGCTTTAGCTGCTGCCGGCTCAACCCAAGCTCCTGAAGACATTCGTCTGCCAGTTGCTGCCACTCTGCAGCACAACAGGGGTAGGTGAACCTCCGGCTGTCATTTCGTGCTGTCAGTCTGTGTCTCTGCTAGCTATGTGTTTGTCCACAGGTGTGTCTGACTCTTTGCTGGTATGCCTCTGAGTCTGTCTGTCTGTGTGTCTTTTTGTACTATGTGTCTGTGTGTTTGACTCTCTGTGTCACTTGTATTGGTCTGTGTTTTTGTCTCTTGAGTGTCTGTCAGTGTCACAGTGTCAGTCCCTGTGCTTTCTGAGCCTTTCACTTTAGTCTTTATAGTTTGTACCTCCTAGTCCTAGCATAAAAGTGTCTCAGTGGCTTGCTAATCAGAATGCACAAGCTGTGTCTTGGGCTTTGTCATATAATCATGTTAATATATAGCATTATATGCTATGTGTTTTATTAGATATTATAATTTATGATTGAGTATATTTCATTATAATTTATATGTAGTTAATTAATTTTGTTGTTGCTGTGGTATCAGTGTTAGTGTTACTTTTATGGTATCACTATCAGTTTTCATACCATAATATATAGTACTAGTAGCAGAAATATTTGAAAACTGGTGAAGGATTACGCTTACTCTTAGTCATACTCATTGGCAATTGTAAACATCTTGCTGTTTGCCTGCATTGGCGTGATTGGGCAATATATCCAGCACTAAATGACTAACGTCAGTGGTAATATCCCAGATTCTGAGCAGGAGCAAGTGTAGATTTATATGATTTTGTTTTGTTCATTTCAGGCCAAGCGTACCGAAAAGTCATGCCAGAGGACCAAGAGAACAGCGTGGTTCCATTCTTTCACTGGGGCTTACCCGCGTATGTTTTTTTTGTATTGACTCTGTGCTAGTTGATTGGGTACTGCCATGAGCCAGCCTTTTGATACTGATAGTGATTTGACTGCCCTATAATGATGTCTTTGCCTGAACGTGGTGACTTCCAGAAAACCGTCTTAAAAATGTACCTGTTAAAAAACGAAAAGAATTTGAGACATTTGTTTTCTTCTTCTGAACTTCGGTGAAATGACTCTTCATGTCACGAGAACAATAACAAGATTTACTGTCTGCCCTAAAATTGTGGCACAAGATGACAGACAAGGAACCCACTGTTGTTGACAAACGGCCACAAACTGTATTGGTAGTGGGGATTGCCTTAACTACTTTAGTTCATAGTGCAGTTGACTGCTATCAGTTCCGGGGGAATGCAGCATTTGTTCGGCATTGTCAGTATGGGAAAAAAAGCTCAGTGAATTAGTTAGTATGAATTCCTTGGTGACAGACTCAATTCAGAGTATTTACTGCCAAAGAATAATGTGGAAATACAAAAGTACAACTGATTACTCAGCTACTAGTCTGCAAGTGCAAGCTGAGTGTTTTTGTGTTTCTTTCATTTCAGACAATTTGAGGACCAGAAGGCATCATTAACAATGGTGGACAATGCAAAACCTGTTATAGACACAGGAAATGCAAGCTTTGCTTTTCTCTACACAAAGGTGACTCATGATTCCACTTTGTTGCCCCCCCCCCCCCTGCCCCCCGCCCCCCCCCCCCCCCCCCCCCCCCCCTCACTTCTCATATTGTTCCTGCCTACTGCATTTGCTCACGTCAAAATTGAGTTAATTGTCAATGGAGTTTAAGTAAGCTTAAGAAGTGTAGTTTCTACTAAAACTTCTAGAAAAGTTGTCTCTTCTCTACTTAGGCCAGTGAAGATTGTTGTCCCAAAAAGGGGGCGGGGGGAGGAATTAGGGAATTTGACACCAGTTGCTCTCAGTTCTTGCACTTCTTAGCTGGGGATTTTTGTCTGATAAATGACAGTGACAAACATCTATTTGTTGCATATTGTTATGCATTGTTTGTGCAAGTTACTTGAGCTATAACTATTGTTCTTTCATGGCAGAACTTTGCTGTGGAGTACAGCGAATTTGAAAAGAACAGCCACTTTGAAGAACAGCGCTCATGTGGAAGTGGTGCTTCGGGGGAAGTGAGAGCATACAGAGACAAGAAAAACAATGTTCCCTTTGTCAGGAAGAGAATCAAGGTAGGTTGCAACATCTGAAGGCAGTGCCTTCTTGCCATACTCACTTGCGATGACCACCGAAAGTAAAAGAAAGAAAAAGGTGTCACAGTAAAGCCAATGCTTAAAGGGGAGCAAAAAGCAAAGGAACATCACAGGCCCTGTTGGTTGGAACGGAATGAAAAGAGAGGCTCAGCGTTTTTTCACTTGATTTCTGTCTGTTCGAAACAGAATGAAAAGAGAGGCTCAGCGTTTTTTCACTTGATTTCTGTCTGTTCGAAACAGAATGAAAAGAGAGGCTCAGTGGTTTTTCACTTGATTTCTGTCTGTTTGGAACATAATGAAAAGAGAGGCTCAGCGGTTTTTCACCTGATTTCTGTCTGTTTGGAATGGAAGAAAAAGAGAGGCTCAGCGTTTTTTCACTTGATTTCTGTTTGGAATGGAATGAAAAGAAAGGCTCAGCAGTTTTTCACTTGATTTCTGCCCGTTAAAAATTGAAAGTTGGAATAACAGAACCATGAGTGCTGCCATTTTGAGCCAAGCTGTCTGTGTCAGTGATGTCATGAACAATGACTGTTGCAGAAACTGGGTACTGATCTTAGTTGGGATAAACTGTGAGAAGAGGAAGGTTTTCAGTTTGGCTTTAAAAGATGAAAGGATTGAGCAGTGTCTAAGGTCTTGTGGGAGTGAATTGCAGATGTGGGGTCCAAAGCAAGAGCATTCAGTTCAGTTGTCCTTTAAATGCTATTCATCACTCGTACTGGGAGAAATTTGACTCTTGTAACCTTATTTATCCTTGTAAGTGTGTCCTTGTAAGTGGTCCAAAGTCTTGATTTTCCACTTTTTCATACAGTTAAACAACTGAAACTAACTGTTTAGAACTGAAAATGGGATCTAAACACATAAAAAACAGATGAAGTCCTATGGTCTCAGAACAGGGATAGTTTCAGGTGAAGGTTATCATTTGTCATTCAGTGTTCTTGCAGCAATTGCTGTGTAAGTAATTAATGTTCCCAAAGAGATGACTCCTTTCTAATTCTATGATGGCTAGTTCATTCAAATGTGAATGAAATTGCCTGTGTCATGGCATTTGTCTAAGTCATGGTCCAAAGTCTTGATTTTTCACTTTTTGATACAGTAATACAACTGAAATTGCCTAAGTCATGACTCCTTTCTAATTCTGTGATGGCCAGTTTGTTCAGATGTGAATGAAATTACCTTGATAATTTTTATATATATTTTTTGTCATGATTGTACAGAAAGAAAGAATATTTGTTTGTTTGCTTCAGAAGGGGAAAGGTTTGCGGCCAGAGGAGGTAAAGTCTCTGATACAGCTGAGCCACCCAGGCATTTGCCGGCTGCACGCTTTGCTGGTGCATGGCTCAACAGTTGACCTACTTCTGCAGGATGCAGGTCAGTGTGACTGGTAGAACCTGTTTTTTGTTTTTGCCTTACTGTCGCGTAACATGAAGGAAAACAGTTGTGCCAGAAGTGAAAATATATTTGTACACAAAGCAATCCACACAAAAAATAGTCAGTGGTGGCCTGCCCCATGATGTCATACTCAACATTTTCTTATTGTGAAAATTGCAATGTTGACTGAACAACCTGTTGCTTTTTCACAGGATTTCCTCTGCGTAATTGCCTGAAGGAGTTTCTCAGGAAAAGTATCTCTGCTGTGCGTTACTGGCAAGTGGTGATAGACCTTGGAAGGCAAGGTTTTGAGGCATTGAAGTACATGCACCAGCAAGGCATCTGTCACCTGGACATCAAACGTGAGTCACATTATTCATTCCCTAACATGACCTTTGTCTTTAGGATACCAAATGTTGGTCTTACTTGTACATTTATACACCAGCAAGACCTTTGTCTTTAGGATGCCAAATATTGGTCTTGCTTGTACAGTTATTCGCTGAAAAGGCATCTGCCATCTCACCACTAAATGTGAGTCTCAGTTAAATCCATACACCAACCAGGCATCTGTCATCAGGATATCAAACGTGAATCATATTATTCATACACCAACAGGGCATTTGTCTTAAGGGTGCCAAATGTTGGTCTCGCTTGTACAGTTATACACCAACACAGCATCTGCCATCTCAACACTAAATGTGAGTCACACTTAAATCCATACACCGATCAGGCATCTGTCACCTGGACATGGGTATTGTCTGTGACTTGCACTTCAACCCAGGCTTGATGTTGGATGGGCACTGCACTTCTGCTAACCTGGCAGAAAAGTTAGAGTCTGGTCCTGCAGATGACGGTAAAAAGTAAGTCAGACTGTTGCACAGACCAAGTCCCATTTTAATACAGACGTGATCTGGGCTTGTCGCCGGCTTCTAGTCTGGCGTAGAAAATAAACATACTGTCAAGTTCTGCATGTAAAGGTGAAAAAGGAAGTCAAGCCTTTGCACAAAGTGAGCCTGATTTCAGTCCAGACTTGATCTGGGTTTGACACTTCTTCTAGCCTGGCACGCACACACACACACACACACACAAATCCTAGACTACCTAGACCCTTGGAGGAGGGTGAAAAGGCAGTTGGACCGTTGTACAATGCCAGTCCTGTTTCTATCCAGGCTTGATGTTGGCTTGTGGTTGTAGAATCTCCCTGGCTTCAACACTGGAGCTGTTCTAAAATGGGCAGTGTGGTATATGTGTGTGACTCAACTGAGCCCTTGCTGTTTGTGTTCTGTTCCTCCTGCAGCTGAGAATCTGCTGGTGAACCAGAACAGCCAGAGGAACCTTGTGCTGGTCCTGGCAGACTTTGGCAGCAGCCTTGCCCTGGATCAGGTGATGTTGCCCTTCCAGATGCAGCTGACGCCGGAGTACTGGCCACCAGAGATGTGGCAGCATGTGGGATCCTTCCTCGCCTCCCTCCCAGCCAACCAGAGGTGAGTTCAGTTTCACACTTGCTGTTGGCAGTATGTGCAAATGTGGAGGGATTGTTCTCATGCTGCCTTCTAGCCTTTTCACTTCTAATGGTTCGACCAGCGTTCAGTGAACCTCAGTTTTTGTTGTTGCTGTTTTTAGCTGAGGAACTCAGACAAGCAAACAGGTGATGTGTGTATTCAGGGTGGGAGCTGTCAGCTGTTGTGGGTTTGTTGTGGGTATGAGGTTCCAGTCCGGCAGACACAACGGTCATTTCGCTGCAGTGGTGTACTGTCACTGCAGAAACGCAAGTTTTATTACTTCGGAGTGAGAGGTTGGGGTGGGGGACATCTTCTGCCCCAAACATGGCTTTGCTACTGATATAGTTTTTATTTTATTTTTATTTTTAGTAATTGACCAGGTGTACAGGCAGCAAAGGAAATCAGCTGCTCTCAGTTTCAGTTTTGTTGTTTTAAATCACAGACAAACTGAATTTACTGTGATACCCTTTACCTCACATGTACCAAGTCTGGGATATCATATGTGTATGTTAAATCCTCCATGTGACCTAGTCAGGTTGATGTGCCTTCTACATGAGGGGTTCTGATCTTACTGTAATCCCAAACACACCAAGTTGCCAACATGAGTGAAGAAAATGTCTTTCATTTCAACGCAGACGCAAAGACATTATTCAGATGGTCACACTGAAAATCTGTTTGGGACATGGAGGAATGTTTTTTTATGCGTAAAGTATCCCCAAAAATTATTCAGTAAAATGTGTGCATTTAAAATTACGTGAATCTAACTTCTAAGTTGCTGTTTTCGAGTCCATGGAAATAAATAACTAAACACATTGCATGAATAAGATTGCTACATTGTTGAATTAGCTTTATTTATAACTTTTATCCATGGCTAATTGTAATGTTTTGTCTATTTGTTAATGCACTGTAAGAATGCAACATCACCAAGACAAATTCCTGTGTACATTTAAATGTCATTGGCAAATAAATATCCTTGTATCCTTGAATGTTTCCTGAAAGCAGAAAGCTGGCAAACTGTGTTGAATATGTCCTGCATCCATGTGAAAATGCTTGGTGTGCAGTGCCAGCGTGCCACGCAGCGACGCATGCCAGCTCACACCCAAGCCAGCGTTCGACACGTTTGCCATGGGCCTGGTGGTGTACTTCATGTGCACCTTGCAGCACTTTATGCAGGAGTGGGAGCGAAAGAAGGACACAGCGGACATGGCTGTGCCTCAGGCTGACATTCAGCAGGTCTGTCAGCGCTTCGGTTCCAGTGTGGGCCCAGACTTTGCCTTCAAACTGCTCCTGGTATGGTTATTGCTGCCTCAGTGTCTTTCACCCTCTTACCCTCCCCCCCCCCCCCCCCCCCAACCCACACACACATGTATGCACACACTCATACACACACCTGCTTGCTGCTCTTTGACTTGTAAACACAGAATGTGACGTGTTTGTAAAAATATCTTATCTGTTAAACACGTACTACTTGAATGTCCTATTACCACAGTTATTTCAGAAACGTGGATATGACTTAAATGCTTACAACAACGTAAGAGATATTTTGTATAATACTGATGTTATTACTTCTATTCAAATTGATTGTTCATAGTCCTGTGGAAATTAGTATAAATGATAATTATATATATATATTATATATATATATATATATATATATATATATATATATATAGTTTTTTTGTCTAATATCACCTCGATGTGAACTTACATAAAATGAAATATTGATATTGAAATATTGATTGTAAACACAGCATTTGGAGTTGCCCTGCACAGTATTTTAGTGGGGTTTTTTTTGTGTGTGAGAGTGTTTGTATGTGTGTGTGTAAGCATTTGGGGCATGGTTGGGATCACAAGGCAAAGCTGACCTAATGTATTTTATGATGATTTATATAGCACTTATCTTCGCTCTTGAGCAGACTCACTGCGCTTTTGTCTCTTGTGATTCTAATTGAGTAAGTGTAGCTCTTTGATTTATTTATTTTTATATATTTCATATATATATGAGCCTGTGCCAAAAGGTGCTCAGCGAGGACCATCCATTTTTTGGTCGTAAATGCTTCTTCAGGTTTAATTTTTTTCTGAACAAACCTAACTTTATCTGAAAGGTATGATCAAAGAATAATAAAGAAAATTGACTCCCAAAGTCAGTTTTTATTTAAAAAAATATAAAAATTTTACACCAAGTCCGGGCCGAAAATGGAAAAGGGAAGGGGGTGGGCTTTTTGGGTGCACTGTTTCAGTTGTGGGTTTTTTTTGCATTTTTCTTTTTTTAGGAAATTTTCCCTTTGCTGCCGGACAGGAATGGGCAAAGCTTTTTAATCCCTTGAGAAAACGGCTTTTAACTTTTTGAAAAAATCTGAAAAATTTTAAATAAACATATGTTTATTTCGATCGAAACGCTTTGGGGTCTGGTTCTGATGCTGACGAAAACGTTTGTCTGTACTATTCACTGCGGACTTGTGGGGGGTGAAACAAAGAAGCTTTTGGGCAAAAAAAGGTTTATAAAAAGCAGTGATAAAAAAGGTTTTGGTTTCCGTTCGTAATAAAAAAAATCAATTTTAAAATTTCAATTTTTATTTTTTTATCCGTTACGATCGAAGAATTCCCGATTTCTGGGGATAAAACGTGGGATTTTGGGGACCCGGTCTTTTTGCCAAAGCGCGGCCATTTTTACCCACAGTGCTTTCGCCTCCCTTTCTCTTAAACATGGTGCCAAAAAGGAACGGTGAGTGAATTTTCGTTTTGGGTCATGTCCCTTTTTTACATTTTCCGATCGAAAGTGATGTTGTGTCCGACAGTTTAAATAGTTTTTTTCATTGATACAACATTATTTTTGCATTTTTTTCAAAATTTTGTAAAAAGGACCATTATTAAACGGGTTTCGGTCGGCAGTTTTGCAAATTAAAAGTGATGTCTTCGTTCGATCCCAGCTGTTTTTCAGATGACACAAGGTCTTAGGTCAGTTTTTCGATCGCAAAAGTGACCGAATTTTGCACAGTAATGTCCAAGTTTCGACAACGAACAAATTTTTTTCTTGGGTTTTTTTGACTGAAAGAGAAAAAATTATACGTTCAAGTGTTTACGGGTAATGGCGAAAATACCCGTTTTTACGACGGCACATGTTTCGGAGTTGATTTGCCACTGTCAGACACCCGGTTTTTTTCATTTGTTCAGTCGATCGGAACAGCATGATCCCAATGACACAAATTCTTACTCCTCAGTACGCTTATGCAACTCTACAGGTTTATTATTGCCGTTTTGTGATGTGAACTAAGATTTTAAAAAAGGCATAGCCGTAAATTATTATTTATCCCAAATTTTTCAAATTGTACAAACACCACCAAAAAAAAAACAAAAAAAAAGAAAAAAAAAGAAAAAGAAAAGAAGCATTACCATGAAAATTAACATTGTGATTAGGGAGGGGGGTTTTTTTTTAAAATTATTTTATCTTCCCAGGCCTTCCCTTTCCCCGGGGAATGTTTAAAGATATTGTTATTGTTGTTTTGATTCTTTTTCTAGCAGGCAAGAAAATTTTAAAGTTTTTGCGGGAAACTAGTGAAACCCAAAGAATAGAATTTCTTAACTGATTTTAGTTTTAAAATGGGCATTGAAAGTACAAATAAAAAATTTTGGAATTAAAGTGTTATTTTTTGAAAATTCACTATAAATATGCAACATGAAGACAAAAAATTCAAAACAACACAAAATACAATACACTGTGGCACAATGAAGGGTGGGGGGGGGAAGTTAGGGGGGAGAAAAGACCAAATGAACAGAAATTTAAAAAAGGAGGGGGTAACCTGGTATTTGTGTTATTATGTTTCAACTACAGCACTATATATATATATTTTTGTTTGGAAATTTCCTTGTCTGATATAGATAGTATATTCGGGGGAAAGTCAAAACAACACACGGAAAGTGCAGACACACACAATATCTTATATGCATGTAGGTCTCCAGAGTTGCATACCTTTAAATAAGGAGACATATCCTCAAAAACAATTGTTATATTGCCTTATTTTGTACACATGTATGCATGTTTCTTTTCAGGCTAAAGGGGGCGATGCTCCAAAAGGGCAAGAGCAAGTGTTTTTCATGACACAGCAGGGACAACATTAGGGGAAACATGAAGCCAGATTCGTCCTGGGAAGCACTGCAGTACGGGGGAAACAGCAGAGAAATAAAGATATGTTCAATGCTGAAGTGCCAACTCACTGAAAACAAATTTTTTAAATTTATTAGGATGGGAAGAATTAGTTTTTAACAGGGGAAAATTCTCTATGCTTTGTCATCAGTTTTTTTTATTCCCGGTAGTGAGATTTGAATGCCAAATCAATGTCTTTCGTAATTGAATTTTACCTCCCGGTTAACAATAGGGTATGGGGTTGAATGTACATTTGTAATTCACATGGTTTTTTTTTTGTCAATGAAAGAATAATAAGAAAACTTGGCTGTACTTTTTTAATTTACATACTGACTTTTCCAGTGTTACATATTCCATTGTGTCCCCTGATATGCGAGGCATCCGACAGTGCATTACTTTAAATAATTGGGTTTTGGCCTTGTTCAGTATTTACAGCAATGTGTCAGATGTAGGAAACTAAGTGATTTTATTAGCTGTGCATATGTTTTACAGGAAAGGAAGTGTTTGTCCACCATAAGTTGTTACATCCAACAGATAAAATGCTGAAAAAGGGCCTTTGACAAAATTACAACATACAAGCAACTTTTTTGCTGCAGTCATTAAAAACCACTACTAAAACAGCTGGTAACATTTTGTTGCGGGTGGGAGGGAAATCAGCACTGTTATTTTATAAGCTGTGTATTGTGAGCATGGGAAATGTTATGTCCTTTCCCAAAAATCTTCATCCGACAGATAAAATGTAAAAAAAAAGTCGTTGATGACCCTTTTTTCATGCTGCAGTCATGGAAAAACTAGCTTAAAAAATTCTAATAAACACATCCCTTTTTGATTCAGTGTTGTGTTTCATTTTTATTTTTTTAAAAAAATTAAAGTGGCAGTCTGTCAGGGTGTAACCCCAGGACATCATTGTTATGATTTTGAATATGAAATAAAAAAATGAAATGAGTCAATTTAAGTTTTTTGTCTTGTTATAAACGATGGATGTTTATTTTCCCCACAGATTGATAGCAATCATTAAATTCAAGGGTTTAATCAAAACAAACATTGTGTCCTTTTTGTTGCATCCGAAGATTCAGGTGTCCCTTTTAAAAGTCTTTTTCTCAGACTTCCCTTTATCAAGTTTTCCTTTTTAAAACCTGAAATGTATATAAAAAAACATCTTTTAAATGGTGTTACTTGCTAAATGACTTTTCTGCTTTTATTTTTCACTCTAATGTCCACCTTCTAAGCAGCACCTTTTGGCACATGCTCATATATATATCTAGTGTATTTTGAATATCCACTGAAGTGGTGTACTTGCAGTGCTGTTTGGTTTTTTGATGTCCTGTCTGTAATGCTGAGTTCATACGGCATGGTTCACACCCAGGCCAGTGCTTGACACAGTTGCCCGTGGCAATGGGAAACTCGCACAGCTGAAAACCTCTGTTAAGATTTTAAGACAGGTTTTTAAGAAGTCTAGCGAAAGTGGTCTGAAGGGAATGGTGGTGCTTGGCCAGGCACTTTTGATCTACATGGAAATATGAAAGGGGTGGTTGGTAGAGGAGTCTCAAAAGAGGGGCGGTTTCTCATCAGCGGTCTCTGCTCAAGGGGTTTTACTACACAAGCGTAGTTGCAACACTCCCCAGCAGAACACTTTGGGGGTCAGTCACCCAGTGTATACAACTGTGCATTGACAAATATGCATTCCACAGGGCAAGTGCTAGGATTGCGTGTGTGACCTTTTTTTTGGGATTGGGCCCGTTTTGGTTTTTTGGGGGGGACCCGGGGTTTTTTTGCCCCCGTGCAGTGCATGGCAACACTTCGATGTAGGCTTCGTGATCTTATTGCAAGGCAACTGACTGCAAGTGTGAAATGGACAAACTGTGTGTGTGCAGATGACAGACTACAGGCATTGGCTTCAGGCCCTGGTGAAACGTGGAGACTGGTTGTTCTCAGATTTCTCCCCACCTCCTGCACTCTTGGAGGTCATGGTAGGCACCGTGAACCCTGACCCCGAGAATCGGTGGACTGATGAGCAGGCCGCTTGCTGTCTCGCAGGTAACTACACAGACATTTACTTTGAGTTCAGGTATCCGCATCCATGTACACACAGCTTGTGTGCAAATCCAGACATACAGGACCTGTACACAAGCAGTGAAAATGAAGTAGAAGTTTGCGTTTTGTCACGCCATTTAATTCAAGCTCGTATTTTTAAGTAAAGGTTTTTTAGTCTGCCAAAGAACCTGTGTTGAATTGCAGTTGCTAGCAGCTGTGAATCTTTTTTACATTGTGAGTAGTCCTTTTTCTCACTGCTGAGGTATCATTCTATTTTAATGACTCGGGGTGGTTACTCAAATTGTATGAAGTGGGAGCTTACTAAGGTCATTGCAAGTGATTGTTTTCTCAGTGGGAGCTTATTCAAGTCATTGCAAGTGATTGAGTTTTCTCAGTGGGAGCTTATTCAAGTCATTGAAAGTGATTGAGTTTTTTTCAGTGGGAGCTTATTCAAGTCATTGCAAGTAATCAAGTTTTTTTTCAGTGGGAGCTTATTCAAGTCATTGCAAGGGATTGAGTTTTTTCAGTGGGAGCTTATTGAAGTCTTTGCAAGGGATTGAATTTTTTCAGTGGGAGCTTATTCAAGTCTTTGCAAGTGGTTGGTTTTTTTTCCCTTCTACTCTTTTGTTTGCCTCCTCTTTTAATTATTTCTTTTCCTTCCTCTGCTTTTTTGCCTCTTCCTCTTTGAAATTATGCGTCAGTGTGTTCATAACTGTGGTGGTGTCTGAAACAGGAAACTCACCAGATACAACAGCAGAAGGCAGTGAGACAGAGTCGGAGCTGAAGCCTCCCACACAGGTTGATGATGCTGCTACTGATGGTGGTAAGGCAAACAAGAAAGTCCTTTCCTTTATGATGGCTGCATGTGATTTAAAATTGTGTCTTCTTACGTGCCTCCCCTACTTAGTAAATGACCCTCCCTCACCCCTTGTTACAGTCCAGTGGGGGTGGGGGTGTATGTGTGCATGCATGCGTGCTCATGCATGCATGTGTGCATGAAGAAAACAGTGTTATAACTATATAATTGATTCTGTTTGAGGTTTTAATGTGTACTTTATTGTTGATCTTGTAAAGCGTGGTGAGCTGACCCTTGTCAATGAGATACAGCGTTGTACAAATGACCGCTGTTATTATTATTACCATAGGTGTTTAGTCGTGTTGCTGTTTGGAGTGTTTGTTTGCTTTAAAATCATGAGCATGTGTGGGCATGGCCAAATAATGAAACACAAATAAATTATGTAAGTAGATTCGATGAATAATTTTTTTTTTAAAGTGCAGAGGTGAAAGTCCAGGTTGAATTCAAGCAACAAGATGAGCAACAACAGCACATATACATGTAAACTCACTCACCATCTTGTCAAGTGAAACAAGAGCAGCAGCACCACACGTGCATGCACACACACATGCACACTCACTATCTTGTCAAGTGAAACAAGAGCAGCAACACCACATGTGCATGCATGCACACATACTATCTTGTCAAGTGAAACAAGAGCAACAACACCACACGTGCATGCACACTCACTATCTTGTCAAACGAAATGAGAGCAACAGCACCACATGTGCATGCACACATACATGCACACTCGCTCACTGTCTTGTCAAGTGGAACAGGAGTAACAACAGCAGATGTACATGCACGCACGCATGCACACTTGCTCACTGTCTTGTCAAGTGGAAGAGAGAGATAAAGTGGTATGTGCCATGAACACCAACTCCGACTGTTGCATGTGATTAGGTGGGGGGTTTGTGCACTACTGCAAACCTTCATGATCAGCTGGCTGTTTGATATCAAGGAACAGTATACCATTTTCTTTTCAGCCATTTCAAAAAGCCCCAGAAGTCATGCATTGCATTGGTCTTGTCTTGCTTTGTTTTGCTTCATTTCTGAATTTTGCATGGATATACAAGTACTTTGCCCCACTTTCGTCCTGACACATTGGTGAGTCAAATGGATTTGTGTTGCAGTTGAACACACTGATGTGGTGGATGCAGTGGTCCAAGGACCCATGTTGGCACAAGAACCATGCAGACTATTTGCAGTTGATGGGAATGCAACAGCATCAAATCCCTTGGAGCGATTCCAGAAGGAGATTGCACCATTCTTGATGCCGTGGGATAAAAACGCCAGCACTGCCTATTCATCAGCCCCTCAGCGGTTGGGGGAGGGGGTTGCACACTCCATCCCCACTCCAACATCCATGTTCCTGGCTGCACCAACTGACATTGCCCTCAGGCCTGCAGAGCTCTCTGCCAGTGGAACATCCGTTTTCAAAGCTGGTGCCAGCTTTGCCCCTAGCCAGAGAATGCCTTCGAGTGACTCCATTGTGAAGACGAGGGATGGGCAGGACTCGGTCATTGCGGATCACGCTCAGACAGGGACAGGGCAGGAAGTCGACGGTGTGGTCGACCTAGAGATGAAGGTGAAAGTGGTCAGCATGTCCCCTGGTGTGCTTGATCTGCCTGCCCCCCCAGATCCACCAGCCGATGCTGACAAGGGTGCTAAAGTATCCAGCCTCGCGGAGGGGTGTCTGCCGCTTTGCTCTCCTTCAGCCAAGCTGGGTGGAGCGGACAGCTGCCTAGCTCCAAGGTGCGATGCAGCTGTTGCACACATTGCCACCGACCTGGGGGCGCTGAGCATGCAGTCGCGGGCAAAGTTTGCTGAGTGGCAGATGGCCCCACCCCCAAGGGCCTCCCCCGGGAAAGGAGGGGGTGGTAGAAAGGCCCCGAAGGTGGGAGGGAAGGCGGGGAAGCACGGCAGGGCACCCTACAAGGGAGTTGCACGCTCCGCCTCCATGAAGGCGAGCAGCCCTGGGAAGCCTGGCGCCGTTGCCCTGCATGGGAATAAGCGCCTGCTGGAAGTGCCCTTTGTGGTGGTCAGCAGCAGCCGGCCCCGACCCAGCATCCGCACCATGCAAGGTCTGTCTGGGGCCCCCGCCCACCCTGCTGGAGGAGCTGAGCCGGTCTCCCCAGACCTGGCTGCCTCCCCACAGTGGCCCGGAGCCCTGCAACCTGTGGCAGGTGTCCCCATGCAGCCACTGAAGGCAGTGCAATCACCTTGCAGTGGCACTGACACAGATACAGGTTGGATCAATCCCTGGGCTGTGGTCTCGGCGGGACAAGCGGACAGTCCTGAAATGCTACCTGCACCAAAGCATGGTGCGCCCTGTGAGCACCAGGTCTTTGACGCGGCTCCGCCCCAGCCTGCCGAGGCTGTGGTTCAGCAGCCTGTGCCAGACTCGAACCAGGGACAGGCTGGTTGTGGCGCGGCCCAGCTGCAGCCATCCCAGGCTGATGACGCCAGCATTGCCCAGTTGCTCGAGCTGCTGGAGGCTGACCAAGCTACACAGGGGCTGCAGGGAGATGCACCGCACACATTCTTCCCAGCTGAGCCCCTTGGGGAGCAAGTTGCAGAAGCAGGACCTGGCATGACGGTGGTCGAGCAGGCCGTTGATGTAGGCCACCTGATGCAGCTAGGGTTCGATCTGTCAGCTCAGGCTGGTCCAGTGGGCCAGCCAATGCAACAGGGTTTAGCTTTGGATCAGCTCATGCAGCAAGATTTTGCTGCACCAGCTGAGGTTGGTCCAGTGGACCAGCTGACGCAGCAAGGGTTTGCCGAGTCTGAGACAGGTCCAGTGAACCAGCTGATGCAACAAGGGTTTGCTGTGTCGGCTGAGGTTGCTCCAATGGACCAGCTGATGCAGCTAGGAATTGCATCAGCTGAGACTGGTCCAGTGGACCAGCTGATGCAACAAGGGTTTGCTGAGTCAGATCAGGCTGGTTCCCTGGACCAGATGATGACCCAACCTGGGTCTGCTGCATCAGTTCAGGTTGAGCCGGTTGATGATCAAGGGGGGTGTGGGTCCGTTGGAGAAGCCCTGCATGCGGCCAGCATGGTCGATAGTCCTGTGGACACACAAGGCAATGTGCCCAACTTTGACATGCTGTTTGACCTGTGAAGACAGGATCCATAGAGGTGAGAGCACGGCAGTTATGTGTACACCTGCACATGCCTGTAGTTTGTAGTATTGAGGGCTTCGATTGTATTTCCACCATGGGGTCCTTGGCTTGCATTGTCATTTTGTAATCATTACAGTGTCTCACCCCTTTTTTGATGCTGTTACATTAGTATTAGTTAGTGTGCACAATGTGCTTCATTAGTCTTAGATTTTATAACTTGCAATTTGTCACACTTGTAGTTGCCTTTGTTTCTTCGCAGTTGCAAATGTCACAGATAATGTCTGTCCAGAGTCTTACCTTACTGCTTACATGATATTCAAGGTACAGACATATATTTTTACTCAAAATCACTGATGTGTTGATGCTGCCTAGCTTACACATTAAGTCAATAAGTGATCTACAATGTAGTTCTGCTAGTACTTTGGTTTTTGTTTCCTTGAGAAACCAAGAAACCTTTTGTTTCCATGGTTGAATGAAAATGTTTGATGTCCGTCCCTTGTCTATTCAGTAAGACGGAAGAAAAGTATGGCGGACATCAGTATTACAATCACATTTTCCTTCTCAAGGAAACCAAAAACAAAGTACTAGCAGAACTATGTTGTAGATCACTTAATGTATAAGTTAGGCAGCATTAACACAAAATCAGTGATTTTGAATGAAAATGTTTGATGTCCGTACCTTTTCACCCCTTTACATCAAGCAAGAAGTAACATGTCGTTAAGTAGCATGTCAATATTACAAATACAACATATTTTCATTCTGAGGGAAAGCAAAACCGAAATAAAAGCAGAACTACATTGCAAATCATTCCCAACATCAGATTAGGTAGTATTGTTGCATCCAAAGAATGAGTGAATAACATTGTTTTACTCCAACTCCATGTCTTATTCTTTACTTCCTTGTTCTTTTATTATTTTCTCTTATTATTTTTCTTACACCCAATGAAGACTCTGTCAAAAGCGCTTGTGTTTAATTGTTCCTTGTGTTTTGTCGTATAGGTGAGTACATTTCTCTAGAGCTGTTCTAGTATTGTTGCATGTTCAGTGATTTTTAGATTACAATATATATGTCCATGCCTATTGTGTTTTACATTAAACCAGAACAAAAGTATGACGGATGTCAGTGTTACAACACGTTTTCCTTGGTGGCATGTACAGTGGTTTTATATAATGAGTGTGTGTGTGTGAATATTATGGTATCACAGTTACTCCCCATTACTGATCAGTCTTCACCACATGGTGTGTCGTCTCGTGTGTGTGTGTGTGTGTGGGGGGGGGGGGGGGGGGGGGGTGGGGTGGGGGTGAGCGGGGAAGGGTGGAGGATGGGGCAGGATTGAGGGTGAGGGAAGGGTACTTGGTTGGAGTGGGATGTGGGAGTGCAGGGCCGGAGTTATGGGGGGGGGGGGGGGGGGGGGATTGATGGAGAAGTGTGTTTGAGAATGGGTGGTGTTAGGGGGTAAGGGACTGAGGGGAGGAAGTAGAGATTTTGGTGGGTAAGACTGTGATTGGGGCGAAAGGGGGTTGAATAGGTACCGTCCTAAAGTTTTACCCGTCCTCCCAACCCATACCTAACCCTCCGACCCTTAATTGCCTTCCTCCCCCCCCTCCCCCCCCCAAGCCCACCCCTACACTTGCCCTAACCCCCCACCCCCTCCCCTTTTCTTTTAACCGACTAAACATCTTCCCTTTTCTTCCCATTCTTAGTCCTTCTGCCCCCTTGCCCCCATCCCCAACTGCACTCACCATTCTGTCTTCAGCCAGTCTCCTATGCGAGGCTTGAACCATGCACCATACTTTCTCTTCCTTCTGCTGTAGCCCACAGCACAATAAGAACAACTAAAGGTACAGCAGTACACCTCCCCCCCCCCCCGTCATTCTTTCTCCTTTCCTCTTCTTCTACATTTTTGATGTTTGGTGAGGAATGACCGATCACATGACATATAGTAATACAGAGATCGGGCAACAGTAATGTCAAAATGAGCTTTTTGTTTTTCTTTTCACTGGCAAAAGAAAGAAAGTTAAAACAAATCTTATAAGGAAATATGGATTATACACAAATGATTTGTGGTGGGCAGTTGTTTACATCAGAGACTGGTTTTTCGAAAGTGCGGGGCCAAAAGTAATTCCACCTGAGATTTGGAAAATATTTTATGTGTTTGGCAAAAATATTGATCTTAGGACAAGCACGCACGCATGCACTCGTACACACAGACACATGTTTATTATTTTACATCAAAATTCACAGACACGCACACGCCAACGTTTATTTTACATCAAAATTCACACACACGCATGAACGCATGCACGCACACACAAACACACGATTATTTTTAACTGGTTGGTGTGTGTAACTGGAAAAATAGGTTGTGATCGGTGTTACACTGCTGCATACGGTACTGGACTAAGACTGCTGCATATGGTACTGCCGGACTAAGACTGCTGCATATGGTACTGCCAGACTAAGACTGCTGCATACCATACTGCTGGACTAAGACTGCTGCATACCATACTGCTGGACTAAGACTGCTGCATACCGTACCATACTGGGCTAAGACTGCTGCATACCATGCTGCCGGACTAAGACTGCTGCATACCATACTGCTGGACTAAGACTGCTGCATACTGTACTGGACTAAGACTGCTGCCCACGGTACTGGACTAAGACTGCTGCATACCGTACTGGACTAAGACTGCTGCACACCATAATGCCGGACTGAGACTGCTGCATACTGTAATGCCAGACTAAGACTGCTGCATACCGTACTGGACTAAATCGTACACACAAGGGATTTTAGTCATAACTGGCAAACAAACACTGTAAAGTTTAAATCGGTTACTGGAGTGCTTCCTTTTCAAGATTATAGATTTCTATTGTACACTGCTTCATTCTGCTGTTGAAATCTGCAAATTTGTGGCAGAAATATACCCGTCACCGCAGAACATTTATTTTCTTTCTTTCTTTTAAATACATACATACACTTAGATGCCCCAAGAGTTCTGTAGATTATTGTCGAATTTAGGTTTTGTAAAGCAGAGTGTTCCAGTGTTTTATTTTCGTTTTCTTTCTTTAATTTCAGGCTATACCCCAGTAGATCGAATTGCAAGTTTCCAATCGTAAAATAAGTTTGCTATTTTAATATATTAAATATATTTTGCATAGGTTTGTAGGGCCATTCAGAAGTAACTTTAGGAAACTACAGAAATGCAATTCTTAAAAAGAAGAAGAAGAGAGAGAGGGGAGGGGGGGGGGGGGGGGGGAGTTGAATTTTTCTTTTCAGCATTTCAGTAATTAAAAAATGACTTTTCAAAGTTAACCGATCTACTTTTACGTTTCTGTCCTTTAAGATGCAATTTGCCTATTGTCTTGTTGTGTTTTCTCATAAAAAGTGAATTAAGCAATGCTCTAAGGACAACTTACTGCTACTCCAAAGACCAGCATGTGTATTCTGAAGCAGTTTAGTCTATTCTGATATAATAATCTGAAACAAGAATGGCTGTCAGCATTTGAAAACAAGATCCAAACACACAAAAGACTCAAAATAACGCTATTTGTTAGGACAAAACACAATATGTGAATTTCAGGGTGATCCCCTTTATCAAGCTACAAAACGACAATTAAACGGTGAAGAATGATGGAAAATGAGTTGGGGAACTATTCTGATATACTTTCTATATATATCCCTTGTGTTCTTCTCTTGATTAACTGCTTCACACAAGGATCAAGGATCAAAGGAAGTAAGGATCAAACTATCAATGCTGAAAATATATTCGAGTAACTGCAAACAGCTTATCAATACACATTTTACAATGGAACCAGCCTGTTAAGTCCACTTCTAGAGTAATCTCTGTGGTGCTCGCGTTCATTTTAGAAGCCAAAATGATTTCAAATTGCATTTTCAAAGGCAAAAAGGTATCAATAAAATTCCTTAGTTTGAATGGCCTCTATTTATCAATGAAATGCAACACACATCCAAATTTAGGTTGTTGTTGTGATGGTCGTTTTTGTTTGTTTGCTTGTTTTTTAAATCATTATCTTCTTCATCATCATGGATGCTTGTATATCGCCAATTCCTATCAATAAACCTTAGCAGCCAAAGGCTCGGCATATAAGGCACACAAAACCCCACAAACAACAATCCCCACCCAAACAAACAAACAAACCAAAAAACAATAACAAAACCAAAACCCACCACAAACCAAACAACAAAAATAAGAAAAACAACAAAACAAACAAAGACAACATGAAACATTCAATTATGTCACAACCAACCAACAAACAAAAAGACAACCTGACACAAACTGAAAAACTTGTTCCTCATCCTGACGGCCATCTCCTTCCTTGCTTGAGTGGCTCCCCAGGCTGACACCTGGTGACTGGTACGTGATGCCGATTCAGTGATGTCGTCATCACGGTCATTGGAGGTCGGGGCCTAGGCATCTTTCCCCACTGTCCAGTCTGCGCAGAAGAAGGTCATCTTAAAGGCAAACATTCACTCCCATAGGTATATAATCTCCCTCTTTCCCCGCTTCTCCCTGTCCCTGGTCGCCTTATGGTTTCGGTGGATGTTATAAAGCAGCATGTTTACTTACTTAGACTCCCACAGTCACTCCCATTCGCCGATCCCATTCACATTCAATACAATACAACACAACTTGATTGTCAAGTGTCAATACAACTGATTGCACTAGGAATGATTTGTGGTGCCAAGTACACTCATCACACATTCACACCAATCATAAAACATCATTACATTACAACTACAGCAAACAAACATCCAGGTAAAAAGTCATTCATAAATAAATACATGACAAATCCCACTGATATAAGCTATGCATGCCACATAAAAATTGCCTCTTCACCAGGTCCCGCTCTTAAAAATTACTGTTCTAATATAAGGATGCTATTTTTTTTATCTACAACAAATTAATTAACTATGCCGGCTTACTCCACTGCCCACTTTATCACCCTGTTTTCCTCCCATCATGACTCTGACCCCTCCAAGATTACATGCAACCTTTGTCTGAAACTCTATACATTTTGTGATGTGAAACTTGTGTTGATCTACACAAGAATATGCTGTTTGGAGAAACGTCACTCGTAAAGCCAGAAGCATCCCAGCTTGGACTCCGCTGACACGGGAATAGGCCCAGTGCAACTCGCCGGTAGACGTCACTAGCCTGTTACACCTAGCCCCGCACATCCCCCACCTCGAGCAACAACACACGTGTGGTTAGGGGAAGCTACTCTGGACAAAGTCAACGAGGAAAGCAGACGGCATTCGAAGACGGAATTAAAAGCTAAAACAGCAGAAAGCCTAACCCCAATCTCACCGCATTCAGTAGCTATCTTGTTGCTGCCCAAACTGCTGCAGGCCCTGGACATCACAGGTTCCTCTTCTCTTCCTGTCCACACTGGTGGGCGACGCCCGGCCCAGGAAGTTCGGCGGCAGCGGCTGCTCCTCAGGGCCGGTCCACTGTTCGATATCTTCTGACGTAGGACAGTATTTTAATACTGAGTTTGTACATGAATTCAATAAACACAATATAAATCGCCGAGGATGAATGCACTTCGTAACAGCCTCCGCAATGACCATCTCCTTCCTTGCTTGAGCGGCTCCTCAGGCTGACTCCTGGTGACTGGTACGTGGTGCGTGATGATGTCTTTTTTTTCCCGGTTTTTATTGTTTTTGGGCAAAAATTTCCCAAAGCCAATTTTTGAAAACCAAAATTTCAAAATGAGACCCCCCCACCCCCACCCCACCCTTACACACACGCACACGCCGGCACGCACGCACGCACGCACGCACACACTGACACACACGCGCGCGCGCGCGCGCAGGCACGCACTGACGCACGCACGCACGCACACATAAACTGATTTAAAAAATAGATTTTCATCTTTTATGAAGTAGTTATTTATGGGGTTTTTCTTCTTCCAATCATCTATGATATTATAAAAATCAATTCTGTTGAAGTTCATAAAGTATATTTTGAATAGCATTTTCAGCAGAAATCTGAGAGGTATTTAAGTTTATTGTGTTGTCAGTATGTAGTATCTTCATGATGCAGCACTCTATGGCAGTACAATAGAAACCCTGGCTGTACACTTGCAACAACAAAACAAAACACATACACAACCACAACAACAACGAGGACAAATTCTACTGTAGTATATATTTGTTTTTATAGAAATCTGTGAAGCATTTTATGTGAGATGGAAATACAAAAGATTATTCTGTTTATCCTCCCTACGGGTTTTTTTCATTTTTGTAGACAGAAAATCCTTCCCGAAAACGCTCGAGAGCTTGTCTTATAGTAATTTTATACCAGTAATAACGAAGAAAAGACTACCTCTGAATTCTTCTTTAATTCTTGATCTTCTTCAACCTTCTCTGATGCACCTTTTTCACTGAAGTAACTTGATTTGACACTGGGAACTCACAGAAACTGAGCTGCCCGAGTTGCTGTTAAAAACCTACACACGTCCGCGCTCTGTGAAAGCTGCAGCTGAAAGGCGGGTACAGAAAAAAAACCTTAACCGTGCTCACACATCTTTTTTCTCAGTCGTTGAGTTCAAATCGAACGAACCAATGAAATACCGGCACTCATTGTTGTTGCGGTACGTGTTTCCAATCAGCAGCCTTTTTTCTGATTGTCTTTTTTGGGGTCAGTGTTTGTGAGTTGTTGTTTTCCTCGTATAATTATTTAGACTATATAACCCACAGTTCCCAGCCCTTCTGAAGTACAGTGAACACGAACGGGTGGCTTTGTGGTAAGGACTGATCGGTAATGGGGAGTAACTGTGATACCGTAATGTTCACACACACACACACGCACGCCCGCACACAAGCACGCACGCACGCACGCACGCACACAGACTGCCACATGCACACACGGACACACTCACAAACACACATACACACACACACACACACACACACACACACACACACACACACACACACACACCACACACACACACACACACACACGAAACACGTGCACAAACATACACATCATAAACACTCTACGCACACACACACACACACACACACACCACACACACACACACACAACACACACACCACCACACACACACGAAACACGTGCACAAACATACACATACATAAACACTCTCATACGCACACATACACACACCCATGCAGGTTTACATCAACGATTCACGCACGCGCGCGCGCGCGCACACACACATACACACACACACACACACACACACACACACACACACACACACACACACACACACACACACACACGAAACACGTGCACAAACATATATATATAAACACTCTCATACACACGTATACACACACCCATGCAGTTCGGGCATCACCCACTCACGTCTGGGATCACATCAACGACTCACGTGAAGGCTCAATGACTTAAGTAAAGGATTACATCAGCCTTTCACCTGAAAAATTAGATGAACGACTCACGTGAAGGTTTACGCCAACAGTCATGAGAGGTTTATATCAGATTCATGTAAAACTTTACATCAATGATTCATGTGAAGGATTACGTCAACGACTCGCGTGAAGGATTATATCAACGATTCATGGGAAGGATTACATCAATGACTCACGTGATAAATTAAGGTTTGTCGACTCATGTGGCCGAAGTGCTCGGAGTGTACGGGCTAATTAGTATTAAGAGGAGTGGCTATCGTCATTCGAATGAACTTGCCTCTCAAGTCGATCCCCTTACATCCTTACAACCCCCCCCCCCCCCCCCCCCCCCCCCCCCCCCCCCCCCCCACACACACACCTCCTGCCCTTAAACCCGGACACCGCCCCGCAGAAATGAACCCCCAGGGAGTCCAGTTCATGCGGCAATTAATTCAATTTTAGTCGGGTTTGGTTATTATTGACGATGTTGACCTAGCTATGTAGGTGATCAAGACCTTCCCACCTCAGTTAAAGGAACCTTCAAGACCTTCCCACCTCAGTTAAAGGAACCTTCCTTCGCAGGTAAACTTCTTGTGTGCTTGGAGCTGGTCAAACGAACACTATCCACAGTAAAAGTTTTGTGACTGAGCGTACCATTCATTTTATATCGATTTATTTTTGACACCGTAACTAACACTTGTTTCACGAGTTGTTTACCGCGTTGTGCTCTTTTCCCGCGCTTCAGTTTGACGTCACCAAAGTGTCTTAGGCGTCATGAATAGAACACCCAAAACCTTCAACATGGCTGGGAGGATACAACAGACAAATCATGACCCAAATAGTACACAAAAATTAGTTTTTGTTTGTTTTGTTTTGTTTTGTTTTGTTTTGTGAAGGCTAGTTCCTTTAAAGGTGCACATGCAGCAACAGCTTGAGGCGTGAAAGGCGGCGTCAGACAACACCCCGCTTCCCAAAATGGTGGCCACAGTACGCCACCTG
>JABMCL010002092.1:500000-507500 GCA_018857735.1 Alviniconcha marisindica | reverse complement strand
CACACACACACACACACAGAGTCACGCACACACACACACACACACACACACACACACACACACACACACACACACACACACACACACACACACACACACACACACACACACACACACACACACTCACACACACACACACACACACACACAACAAACAAAAAACAAACAAATTAAAAAACTTATCACTGCCTGCGGATGGGTTGGAAATCTTCAGTCCATGCAGCAAGTAGCGTAGACTTATACACTTACATTAGCAGTGACTCAGGTAGCATGCTGAACTGGCCCTTTAGAGAGTGGTCCGGTCAGTGGAGAATTAAGTCTCCCCCACCGCCAACTGCACATCTGTTTTTTCTCCCTGGAAATCAGAAATAAAACGTGCACCTAATTGGGTAAAACGATAAGTCTGCTGCAGTTTTCTCGGCGTCAAAAAACACGCAAGTGATTGATCCACGGGCTTCATAGTCCTTCATTTTTTTAACGTGCGTATGTGATCTTTTTGCATGCCTATAATACACACGGGGAACCTCGGTTTATAGTCTCACCCGAGGGGACTTTTGTAGAGCCTGTACAGAATTTGACTCTCGAGAAATCTCAAGGCGGGCGCAAAGCCCAGCACGTGACGGTCGCCCATCCATTTGGTGACCAAGCTCGCTCGTGCTTAACTTTGGCTTTCGAGGGCGAGTGCACTTGCTCTGCGCTCCGTACCTGCCCACGCAGCCAGAAAGTCGTAGCAAACATTTTGCTTTACGTCCACAGAAGCTACGAGGTTGCTTATTAGGGACGGGGACATGGGGGGAAGGGGACGAAAGAGTGAAGGCTCGACCGCGCGCACCGACCCGGAAGGCCGAGGAGGCCGTGGACCGCCGCCAGAACAACCAAAATGTTAAGGCAGTGTCCCCTCGCCACTGCGTAGCAACTAGTGTACTACGCAACTGCTCTTTCAACTGCTGTGCGGAGCAGTCACAAGGACGTTGTCCGTAGCACTAATGTTGAGTAATAACTGCAGCAAAATAAGTCAAACTTTCACAGCCCAGCCCCACCTCTCTACTCATAATCTGTTCCGGGCTAACTTGAGGGTCCAGCACCACCTCCCCCCTCTTGATCCGGCCTGGACCCGCAGAAGTGTCTGACATTTTCATGAGAGTCCAGCTCATCTCCCTCCTCTTGATCTCGCCTGGACTCTGTGCACCCAGAAAATAAATAGGCACCATCTGGGCTGGGTCCAGGTACAATACAGACTGCAAGTCTGCTTCGGACTTTCAGTTCTTCTTTCGTGTTGCTTAGCGTCCACAGAAGCCAGCCACATACGGCTTATTAGGGACGGGGGACCGGGGGTGGAGGGTGGGGGTGGGGGGGAGGGTCGGGTAACTTGAATAGCTCGTCCCGCGCTCCGACCCGCAAAGACCGAAGAGACCGTCAGCCACCGCCAGAACAACGATGTTAAGGAAGTGGGGACTCCGCCAGTTTGAAGCAACTTGTGTACTCCGCAACTTGTTCTCTCAACAGCTGTGCGGAACAGTCACAAAGGGTCCGAAGCATCAGCTATTGAGGAACAGCTCAGCAACAAGACATCCAGCTATGAGAGCCCAGCTCCAGCTCCCTTCTCTTGATCTCTTCCTAGGCTCTGGGGACTTTCAAGTAAGTAAACATGGTGCTTAACGTCCATAGAAACCATAAGGCTTATTAGGGACGGAGAGAAGGGGGAGAAGGGGGTATGGAGGTGGGGGAGAGGGAGATTATATACCTATCGCTACACTGTCACCGCCGGAAGGACTTCTGCATTAAGATGGGCAGCGATGAGAGCCATTTAATGTTTCATAATTGTGAGGGACAAAGTCACAAGACAGTGTCCACAGACCACAAGTTTTGCAGAGAAAGGAGAGCCGAAGCGGATTCGAACCGAGGTCTCTCTGCTTACAAGCCTAACGCCTTACCACCAGGCCAAACCGGCTCACAACCAATCGCAAGGATAAATATATACGGACGGACTGGGGCCAAACTGAGGACCCAGTTAGTTTGACAGCCAGGCGACGATGCAGGAAGTGATCGGTCGAGGGCGAGGGCGATCGTGATGGAAACGCCGAGGCATGATTTGACATCCACGAAATACGGCTCTGACGTTTTGCCCCTCTCTACCTCCTCCTCCCTCCCTCCTCCCCCCTCTCTCCTCCCTCCCCACCCGCCCCATCCCCGCGTCCTTCCTCCCCCCCCCCCCACCCCCCACACTGCCTCCGATCCAGCTAGGTTTGCCCCTGGGCCGTTCGGATGAGGCAAGAAGCTAGCCTGACTCAGGCCTGGTGGAGACGTCATCGTTCGTACGGCGTCAATCCCTAAGCCACGTGCCTCGACGACCCTCCAACGTCGGTGTTCCTGCATGCACTCGCCTCGCTCATCGCTATATCACAGCGGCTCGAACCGGCCGGCGGATTCTCAGCTGCTGCCTGCTGTTTTTCTTCTTCCTCTTCTTCTTTTCTCTCACTGGAAACTTAACTTCACCCGCAATTTCATTCATGTTTTGAGCAAGAGGGTGGAAAAGGATAGAAAGAGAAAGGGAGAGACAGATTGAGAGAAAGAGGGAGAAAGAGAAAAACTGCATGTAGAACTTGTGAAAGACTGAGGTTTGCTTGAACCGTTTTTGCAAGAGTAAAAGGTTGCCTTAGATTTTTACAGAGGCAGAAGAAAGGTTGCCGGTAGCGTTTTCCGTGAGCAAGCCCGTAACGTTTCTAGCAACTACGGACTAACAGAAACCACAGAAATATTAGCGAAATAAATAAATACATAAAAAGTTAGGTGCGAAGCAACAATTGTTTGGCAGAAGGCCTCATTATGTTCAACGAACGAAGGTGATAAAAACACTGTGAATTTCGGCTCATGTGACGTTCTCTAAGACAGACTAAATACCGAGAAGCAAAGTCAGTTAATTCGGCCACCCGACGTTCACCGACAGAACAGGAGAAAAACAAAACAAAACACACACAAAAACCCAGGAAGAAAAGGGAGAAACGAGAAAAGTGTGCAAAACGAAAGGCGGATTTACCTTGTCGAAGAAGTGTCGACGCACAAGCCAAGAACTTTCTCAGCGTTTCAGGTCCCCCTGAACACCCCCCTGAACACAACAGAGAACAAAATGCATTCCACAGGCCACGCTCTACAAGTGCTGGTTGCGTTGCTCATGGCAACCGTGGTGTCCTCCTTCCCCAGCGGAGCTCCGTTGTCTGCATGCGGACATCTCATGCCCATCCACGAGGACGCTGCTGCCCAGGAGACAGCCTCACCGTTCCTCATCTTGCTGTCTGATACTAACTATACGTCACACCAACCCATCAAAGGTAAACCAACCCTCTGTTTCTCGTCTTTCTGTCTGATGCTATCTGTATGGTACCATCAAGCCTATCGAAGGTAAACCAGCCCTCAGTTCTTTTACTTGTCTTCCCGTTTGATGCTAACGACACGCCTCATTAACCTATCAAAGGTAATCCAGCCTCTCTGTTCCTCATCTTGCCTTCTGATACCAGCTACACCAACCTATCAAAGGTAAACCAGCCCTCTGTTTCTTGTCTTTCTCTTTGATGCTAACTACACGTTTTATCAACCTATCAAAGGTAAACCAGCCTCTCAGCTCCTCATCTTGATGTTTTATACCAGCTACACCAACCTATCAAAGGTAAACCAGCCATCTGTTTCTTGTCTTTCGCTTTGATGCTAACTACACGTCTCATCAACCCATCAAAGGTAAACCAGCACTCTGTTCCTCCTCTTTTTGTCTGATGCTATCTGTATGCATCACCAACCTGTCAAAGGTAAACCAGCACTCTGTTTTCGTCTTGTTGTCTGATGCTGACTGCACGTCTCATTAACCTATCAAAGGTAAACCAGCACTCTGTTCCTCCTCTTTTTGTCTGATGCTATCTGTATGCATCACCAACCTATCAAAGGTAAGCCAGCACTCTGTTCCTCCTGTTTTTGTCTGATGTTATCTGTATGTATCACCAACCTATCAAAGGTAAACCAGCCCTTTGCTCTCGTCTTGCTGTCTGATGCTGACTAGACATCTCACCAACCTATCAATGGTAAACCAGCACTCTGTTCCTCGTCTTTTTGTCTGATGCTATCTGTACGTATCACCAGCTTGTCAATGGTAAACCAGCCCTTTGTTCTCGTCTTGCTGTCTGATACTGACTACACGTCTCACCAACCTATCAATGGTAAACCAGCCCTTTGTTCTCGTCTTGCTGTCTGATGCTGACTACACGTCTCACCAACCTATCAATGGTAAACCAGCCCTTTGTTCTCGTCTTGCTGTCTGATACTGACTACACGTCTCACCAACCTATCAATGGTAAACCAGCCCTTTGTTCTCGTCTTGCTGTCTGATGCTGACTACACGTCTCAACAACCTGTCAATGGTAAACCAGCCCTTTGTTCTCGTCTTGCTGTCTGATGCTGACTACACGTCTCACCAACCTGTCAATGGTAAACCAGCCCTTTGTTCCTCGTCTTTCTGTCCTCTGTATTTCCACTTTCTGTCTGATGCTATCTGTACGTATCACCAACCTATCAATGGTAAACCAACCCTGTTTCTCACCTTGTTGTCTGATACTAGCTACATGTTTCACCAACATATGAAAAGTCAGCCAACCCTGTGTTGCTCATCTTGCTGTCTAGTATCAGTTACACATCTCAACAACCTATCAAAAGTAAACCAATCCTCCATGCCTATCATGCTGTCTGATACTGGCTACGCGTCTCACTAATCTATTATTATTATTAATGTTCCGTTTGTCTATATCCTTCTGTCATAATATTTCACTGTGAATGTCTTGGTTATTAGTAGTACTGTAGCAACGGCAGATATGTGAGTCGGCCTTTGTGCTAATATCTTCACCGATGAGAAATAAAGTTTAATTAATCAATCAATCAATCACCACTGAACCCTCTGTTCCCCATCTTGACATCTGATATCAGTTACATGACTTACGAATCCATCAAACCTATCAAAGGAACGCCAAACCCCTGTTCCCCATCTTGACATCTGATATAATTTACACGTCTCACCATCCTACAAATAATAGTGAACTAAACCTCTTATCTCTTCTTGCTGTATGCTACCTCACGTCTCACCAGTATACCAAAGGTAAACCAACCCTCTGTTCCCAACCTTGCTGTCTGAAACTAGCTACATCACGCCTCACCAATCTATCAAAGGTAAACCAACCCTCTGTTCCCCATCTTGTTGTCCGATACCAACTACACTTCTATCTCACGAACCTATCAAAGGTAAACCAACCCTCTTTCCCCACCTTGCTGTCTGAAACTAGCTACGTCACGTCTCACCAATATACCAAAGATAAACCAACCCTCTGTTCCCCACCTTGTTGTCTGAAACTAGCTACGTCACGTCTCACCAATATACCAAAGATAAACCAACCCTCTGTTCCCCATCTTGTTGTCTGAAACTAGCTACGTCACGTCTCACCAACCTATCAAAGGACAACCAACCCTCTGTTCCCCATCTTGTTGTCTGATACCAACTATACTTCTCACGAACCTGTCAAAGGTCAACCAACGCTCTGTTCCCCATCTTGTTGTCCAGTACCAACTATACCAACCTACCAAAGGTAAACCAACCCTCTGTTCCCAATCTTGTTGTCCGATACAAACTATACCAGCCTACCAAAGGTAAACCAACCCTCTGTTCCCCATATTGTTGTCTGGTACTAGCTACACCAACCACCAAAGGTAAACCAACCCTCTGTTCCCCATCTTGTTGTCCGATACCAACTATACGAACTCATCAAATATAAACCAAACCCTCCGCTGTTCCTCGTCTTGCTGTCTGATACTATTTGCACGTCTCTCCAGCCTATCAGAAAGGCACACCAGCCCTTTGTTCCCCATCCTGCTGTTTGGTATCAGCTACATCAAACTATCAAAGCTAAACCAACCCTCTGTTCCTCAGCTTGTTGTCTGATGCCAGCTACACGCTTCAACAACCTATCAAGGTGTATAAACTCTCCTTTCCTCGATCATCTGGATTGCTGGTACGAACTATAAGTTTCACCCACCTCTTCTTCTTCATCAGTTTTATTTCAAGTCTTTTCACACGCGTGACAGAACACTGATCTTAAGATTATCAAGATAACAAATATTTGTCCATACATTACATCGAGACAACAGCAACAACAAACTTAAAAAATAAAATAAAATAAATGTCCACGGCAAACCAGTCCTCCATTTCTCAGCTTGCTCTCTGATACTAACTCTCCATTCCACCGTCTGATAGACGTGTAAGTAGAGTCAGACAGCCAGGTGCGGAATAGAGAATTTTGCCCTAACCGCCAAACCGTAGACTGTGCAGTAAGAACCCATTACCGAAAGAGTTCTCAAGGGTCAGATATCACAGGTCAGTCCAAACCGCAAATAACTCATTATCGACCATACGAACAACGAGTACGCTGACCAGCCCCTGACATCCTGGTTCAGTTATGGATGACCTGTCAAAATCAAGTCCTAAATCATGTTCAGTGGAGCCTTCGCGAGCTCCTTTTGACGTCACCCCATCTTCTCAAACAGTCTCATGGTTTATAAGGTAAAAGGGTCCGATTACGACCAATGTCTGTATAATTAAGAGCGGTTTCTTCGACTCTGTTTAGTTTCTTAGCATATAATTGTGTGTGCGTGCGTGCGTGCGTGCGTGCGTGCGTGCGTGCGTGCGTGCGTGCGTGCGTGCGCGCGTGCGCGCGCGCGCGCGCGTATATGTGCGTTCGTAATGTATGCGTTTTTTTGTTGAAAATATGTATACATTTAAAGAATGTGTAAGCGCTTAGGGCCTGTGCGGGTTAGGCGCTCTAAGTATCCATTATTATAAATTATACTCATGAAACAAGCGGAAGCAGTTGTGAGATTGTCTTATTCCCAGCCGGGACATGTGTCACAAGGTGCTGTGAAAGAACGGAAGTAAAGAAACTGGTCGTGATTAGACCATGTTACCCTACAGCAGGACATGGGTTGCTATATAGATCTCCCATATAGGCCGGGTTTAAAAAAGAAGAAAAAAGAAAGAAGAGAATAGTGGGGCCAGTTTATGTGTCATTAACATCTTTGTTACCACCACCAAGTTATTTGGTATGAAACCCTTCACTGTCTCTTTAGTTTACTGCTAATCTGTAGTTCAGTCGAGAGACGGTAAAGTAGTCGTAGCAAAGAATGTGGGAGACTCTCCCACATTCTTTGGTCGTAGCAACAGTAGCTGTAGCAGAGCAGCAGCAGCAGCAGCAGTATGAGTAGTAGTAGTAGGATCAATGAAAAAACACAATAACGCTTTTCCCCCCGATTCCTTCGACTGCCTTCGACAGCGAACAAATACAACATCAGCGGAAATGAAATGGTAAAACCTTAACATGTTTCGAGTGGAAGCGACGCTTTTAGTCTACTTTGTTTTAGATTATAAATGACGATAATGATGACGATGATGACATAATAATAAAATTTTGTTTTTGT
>JABMCL010002092.1:482500-497500 GCA_018857735.1 Alviniconcha marisindica | reverse complement strand
GTTCCTCAGTTGCTACGACGACGACGACACTCTCAGTCACGCCGCTGCCTTCGGTCGTACAGCCATGGAGGTGACGTGGCACCCGCCTGCCGAGGATGTTGGTGACGTCTACATTATGTAAGTCAAGTTCTCTAGGGATCGATTAGAGTGTATCTTTCCTGCTTCCCGGCATCCCAATAATTATGTACCCTTCCTTTGCAAGCTATGTTACTAGGTGACACTAGTAGGCTCCGAATACATAACAGGTTCAAAAGAACGCTAATTTTATGTGACAATACAAAATGTTTTATCATGTTTCAGAAGTCTAGCAAGTCAACCTTGTTTTAGAAAACAAAAACAAACTTAAAACAGTAAATTATTCATATACAGATGTAAATATAGAATGAATTAATTAGTAATTGTAATTCTAACGTCCTGTCAACCGGACAGGGTCACCTCAGGACGGTTAAACTATGTCATAAGCATGTTTTGTACAGTCCAAAACTCTTTTCATATAATTATGTCAACTTTTTCTCAAGTCAACTCTACAAATCAGTCCGTACACAAAGATAAAAACAAAACATACATGTACAAACATCAAAGACACATTTTCTAAAGTAAGTGATAAAATACTAATTAGTCGCTCGGTGGCCCAGTTAAGCTCTAATGGGCCAGTTCAACAGGTTATATTATGGGCTGGTTCCGGTCAGCATCACGTCACGTGCAAATCCCATGTGGAGGGGGGGGGGGGGGGGATCACAAATGTGGACGAGACACGCATGCAATCAATCTTGGCTGACTCAGATGGGTCAAGGGTCGGGCCGCAGTGACGTCACGGAGCGAAGAGTGATCGAACGTTTCAAGCCTGTTAACCTTGCAAGCTGCATTGGTCACGATTTACTCGTTAGATAATAATAATAATGAAAATTTGTAAAGCGCCTACCCTGTGGCTCAAAGCGCTGAACAAGCATACACACATAATGTACATCGAGATGGAAAATGTTATCAAAAAAAAAAAAAAGACATCAAGGGTTTTTAAACACTATGCTAGAGATGCACACACACACACACACACACACACACACACACACACACACACACACACACACACACACACAACACACCACACACACACACAACACACACACACACACACAACACACACACACACACTGTACAGACTGATAGGAGTGAAGGACAATGTGGCGTAACTGAAATATTCTGAGAAGAGAAATGTCTTGAGTTGGCTTTTGAAGGAATCTTTTTTTCGCGTTAGATAATACGCTTAATTAACGCGAGCGTAAACGATGGTGATGATTATGATGTTTTTGTGTCTGCGTGTGTTTTACACCTGTACACAGTCTTCTCTGTCCTGAAAATGGCCACTCTCTCTTTTGCGTTATATATATCCTTCTATTCTCTCTCGCCCTGATATATATATTGATATACAGATTATATATATATATATCCTTCCTGTTCTCACTCGCCCTAATATAACTGGTTGACTGGGTGTAAAACACCAACCTACTTACTTACTTACTCCTGTTCTCAGCATCCACTCTGTCTGTCTGTCTCTGTGTCTCTCTGTGTGTGTGTCTCTCTCTGTCTCTGTCTGTCTCTCTGTGTGTCTGCCTTTCTGTATGTCTGTCTGTCTCTGTCTCTCTCTTTCTCTGTGTCTGTCTCTGTCTGTCTGTCTGTCTGTCTGTTTCTGTCTCTCTCTGTCTCTCTCTCTCTCTCTCTGTCTCTCTCTCTGTCTCTGTCTCTTTCTCTCTCTCACGTTATAATTATATCCTCTGTCCTGAAAATAGATACTGTCTCTTTTACGTTATATATCCTTCCTGTCCTGTAAAAAACGCACTCTCTCTTTATATATATAAAGAGAGAGTGCCGTTTATCTGTCCTTCTTGGCCGGAACATTAGCACTCTCTCTTTTACGTCATGTAGGCCTACGCATACATGTTTCCATCGATCACCGTTGGTGTATGAGGAATCAGTTGATCGGTCGAACGTTTCGAGACAATTAAGGTTTCGAAGGATTGTAAATGCATGTAAACTATACGAGTTACAGATAATTATAATTATTAACCGACTAAGGCATGTGAAAATTGTTGAAAAGTCGTTAAAATTCGCAGCTTTTTACTCGATTTCTGGTCCAGTTAGCAAAAAGTCGACGTTTGAAAGTCGCGAAATCACCACCACGAGCACTGCCATTTTGTGCCCATCAGCCTTGTATCAATGACGTCACGAACAAGGCCGGAATGTGATGTCAAAATACCAAATACGTCACCAATCTTTCAGCTCTTTGTTAGTAGAGAGCGAATCAGCGAGGACATGCGCCTTGAGAAGCTCAACTTCGACGCAAAAGAACGTTTCTTTTGTATAAATATTGATAGAATACGAATTCAAATGTTTTATTCCGTAGGGCATAGCTCCTTCTGAAGGGGTGTGAACGTGAAACAATGACACCATGATACAAATGCAGATGATGACCTTAGACAACAATTCATCCCACTTATATAGGTGCCCGAACCTCTTTCGACTAAGTAGCCTGTATGCTTCTAGCTACACACAACGAAACTATTTTGAGAAATCCTTGTATGTACTTGTGCAGAGCACTTAAAAAGCGAAGTGCCATTAGCTCTTAGTAACATAATGTATGTATGTTCCCAGTATATTAAATTTGCATTTTGTATTAAATATTGATGGAACAACCAAATGAAGCTTGAAGGTTGAAGTATTTGCGCATTTTCTGAGTATGGTAATACGTACGCACTCTTGACCAAACACTCACCTTCAAACATCACATTTTAAGCACCAGCAAACAGCTTCTCTCGAACTCAGAAGAATCAGTTCAATCCGTCACTATCTCCCTGTTGATGCGACGAAAACAGCCGTGTGCTCTTTTGTTCTGTCACGGCCTGATTATTGCAACTGTCGTCTGGCTAGATCAGCTAACTATCTACTCAGCAAACTCCAGAAAATCCCAAACAACACAGCCCGAGTAGTCTTCCAGTCATCAAAACATGAGCATGTTTCTCCGCTTCTGTATTGGGCGATTCAGCGAAGCTGGTTTGCTAGAGTGAATGCGCTTTGTAATCTTTCGCGCAAGAAGTCGCGAGAGGTCGCAGCGCACTTCCGGGCCGATTTCTGAGTAGGCGTTGCTTCACGCTGTGTATAACAGTGGAAGTTGAACCTAGAATCGCGAAGCAGTACAAATGCCAATACTGTTGCAGTTGCAAAAATTACCGTGGAAAGGGGATGGAGGGTGGAAAAAAAATGTCTTTGCGTCTTTTTTTGGCTGACCAGAAGATCGCGAGTTCGTAGAAGAAATGCGTTTTGCGGCATCCTATAGCACGAGAAACTAGTTATTGCTTATTGCCAGACACATTATGACTACGGGCCTCCAAAAATGCCTTTAAAGTTGGCAGTGTAAAATTCGCAAATTCACTGTCACCGCCTTCCATTGTGAAGAAAGTTCCCACCGGAAGTAAAAGCAACCAAGGGACTTAAGCGATGCCGGGCAAAAGTCAAGGGAGTTAACAACCCCGCCTGAATCGCCCAGTAGGCTCAAATGGCTTCCAGTCTGTCAACGAATCAACTACAAACTTTCCTCCATCTGTTTCTTGTCTGTTACTGAGTCGGGTCCTCAATACCTTGCTGACATCCTCAAGATATAATTTATGTTCCTTCCTGACAGCTTCGTTCCTCCTCTGACGCTCGTCTGTTTCAAGTTCCTTGTGTCAAAGCAAAGTGATCTGGTCATTGCTCTTTTGCATATCAATTTCCTATAATCTGGTACAAACTCATGCACAATATCAAGCACGCTCCTCCATCAACTCTTTCAAAGACGCTCTAAAACCGGAACCTTTCCGTCAAATATATAGATGTGTGTGTGTGTGTGTGTGTGTGTGTGTGTGTGTGTGTGTGTGTGTGTGTGTGTGTGTGTGTGTGTGTGTGTGTGTGTGTGTGTGTGTGTGTGTTGCCGGCGCGCGCGCGTGCGTGTCGTGCGTGCGTGGTGCGTGCGTGATGCGTGCGTGTGGTGGTGTGGTGGTGGTGTGTGTGTGTGTGTGTGTGTGTGTGTGTGTGTGTGTGTGTGTGTGTGTGTGTGTGTGTGTGTGTGTGTGTGTTTCTACACAGTTCAATATTGTATTCAGTGTATTTGGTTGGTAGTAGAGTCTCATTATTTATTATCACTTCGTCAAAGTTTTTGGATGTTTATTCTCCTTCTTCATTCAAAAACCAAGTTTATTTTTGTTTGCAGAGGGTCCATAGCGCGAACAAAATACATCTTCTGGGCTGTGGAGTCTGAACCCATTAGAGGACAGAAATCGTGTGAGTACAGTTATGGGCCTATCTGATTCTCCTTATAGCATATTCCTTGTGTCGGGGCCTCCCAATAGGGACAAGAACTTCATTTCATAAACACACACACACACACACAACACACACACACACACACACACACGCACACACGCACGCACGCACGCACATAACACACACACCGCGCGCCACACACGCACACACACACCACACAACGCACACACACACACACACACACACACACACACACACACACACACCACACACACACACGCACACAGCACACACCACACACACACACCATACATCAACGCACACCACACAGTACCGCACGCCACCCCACACCCCCCCCCCCACACACACACACACACATACGCAACTGTAATACATGCATGCTATAATGTAGTGTAACATAATAATGGTAAAATAGAACAGCTCTAGAGAAATGCACTCACCTATACGACGACACATAAAGAACAATTAAAAATACAAGCGCTTTCGACACATGGTTTTCGTCTGGTGTAGAAGAGAGATAGAAAATCATAAAAGAAGAAGGAAGTAAAGAAGAAGACAGACAAGCAGTTGGGGTTAAACAATGTTAAGGAGCTAAACGTAGATTTAAAATTAGATTTAATAATGGTAGCCTGCAAATGGTCTTATTATGGTGTGACCTTTGTTGTACCAAGGCCTGATCGGCATACACTTACGCCATCTGCAGAGATTCAGATTTGGAGAAAGTAAATGTTCGTAATTTATCCTTTTCCTGTTAGCAGCAGCACCACCATCACACCACCATCACCAGCACTGACAGTCACTGCAGCAGCACCAACAGGAACATAATTAAAGTTTCTATTCAGAATCCAAGAATTTGCCAAATTTGAGAGACGGACTCCTCCCCCTTTCCCCCCTCCCTCCCCAACACTTCGTTTTGCCTTTATTCTCGTACAATCGTGATACGCTTCATAAATACATCAGCATCTTTTTGTTACCACTTTTTGTTCTGCCTTTATTCTCGTACAATCGTGATACGCTTCATAAATACATCAGCATCCTTTTGTTACCACTTTTTGTTCTGCCTTTATTCTCGTACAATCGTGATATGCGTCATAAGTACGTCAGCACCCTTTTGCTACAACGTTTTGTGCCTTTATTCTCGTATAATCGTGATACGCATGATAAATACGTCAGCATCCTTTTGCTACAATCTCGTACAATCGGGATACGCTTCATAAATACATCAGCGTCCTTTTGATACAACTTTTTGTTCTGCCTTTATTCTCGTATAATCGTGATACACTTCATAAATGCATGAGCATCCTTTTATTACAACTTTTTGTTCTGCCTTTATTCTCGTATAATTGTGATATGCGTCATAAATACATCAGCATCCTTTTGTTACCACTTTTTGTTCTGCCTTTATTCTCGTATAATTGTGATATGCGTCATAAATACATCAGCATCCTTTTGTTACCACTTTATTCGTTCTGCCTTTATTCTCGTACAATCGTGATATCGCTCATAAATACATCAGCATCCTTTTGTTACCACTTTCGTTCTGCCTTTATTCTCGTGTAATCGTGATACGCGTCATAAATACATCAGCATCATTTTGTTACAACTTTATGTTCTGCCTTTATTCTCGTATAATCGGTATACGCTTCATAAGTACATCAGCATCCTCTTGTTACAACTTTTTGTTCTGCCTTTATTCTCGTATAATTGTGATATGCGTCATAAATACATCAGTATCCTTTTGCTACAACTTTCTTTTCTGCCTTTATAGTCGTAATACACTTCATAAATACATCCGCATCCTTTTGCTACAACTTTTTGTTCTGCCTTTATTCTCGTATAATCGTGATACGCTTCATAAATACATCCGCATCCTTTTGCTACAACTTTTTGTTCTGCTTTTATTCTCGTACGTGATACACGTCATAAATACGTCAGCATCCTTTTGCTACAACGTTTTGTTGTGCCTTTTTCTCGTATAATCGGTATACGCGTCATAAATACGTCAGCATCCTTTTGCTACAACTTACTCCATTACGTTTTGTTGCCACAGATACAGATGGTAACCAGGGCAGCGGTGGCGCCAGCAGACACTCTACCCCCAGCAGTGCTGCAGTCGCAGGTCTCTCTCTCCTCTTCGTCTGCAGTCGTCTGCTCTTCCACCTCCGCTACTAGAACCCGCATGTCCGTAGTCCAGCACAGCCCACGCTACAGCTAGCAAAGCCACCACCACCGTCATCACGTAACATTAATCTCGCTGCTTCAGTAAGTGAAACCCACTGACTGCTTATCGTCACGCTTAACTGAGTGCCCACGAGGAGTCTGCGGCTGAAGCCGCAGCGACAGAGCCAATTCGCCCGCAGTGAGCTAGGGAACCAGCGATTAGTTCAACTCACCGACAGTTCGATCTCTGAGAAGTTACGTTGTCGTGGAAATTAGGCAACGTGCATCCACTTTCCACGCATTTCCTCCACGGTTTGTTTTGGAGAGTAGGTTCTTTTTTGTTTTCTTCTGAGACTCAACTTAAAAAAAAAAATTTTTTATCTGCACATACCCAACAGCATCACTGTTTGTGACGTATAATTATGTGAGACAGGAAAAAGGCTGATCGTAATTAACAAACAGAAAACAAAACACTATGTAAGTTGTGTGTGTGTGTGTGTGTGTGTGTGTGTGTGTGTGTGTGTGTGTGTGTGTGTGTGTGTGTGTGTGTGTGTGTGTGTGTAACGCTGAGCTGGGTAGGCGGGATTTGTTGAGGAAATTACTGGGGTCGGATCGACTGAGTGTCTCGTCTATGTATAAAAGTGATCACGGACCTGCTGCAGTATTGTCCATAATAATTATGTCAGCCCGACATCTGGGGACATTAAACCCCACATCATCTGATGCAGGCTTTTGTGAGCCGGCTTGGCCTAGCGGTAAGGCGCTAGGCTGGTAAGCAGATGGACCTCGGTTCGATTCCGCTTCGGCTCTCCCCGTTTCTTCAAACGTGGTGGTCTTATGGACAGTGTCTTTGTGACTTCGCTCTTCAGAATTCTTATTAATGAGACGTTAAAATGTTTTTTTTTTACCGCTGTCCATCTTAATGCAAGAGTCTCTGGTGGTGACTGTGTAGCGTTATGTGCAGTCTCCCTCTTCCCCCACTTCCCGCCAGTATCTCTTCGGAGACATCTCGGCGTTAAACAAGTTTTACCCAGCCACAAATGATGCAGGTTAAAGCAGGAGTCGGCTTGGCCTAGCGGTAAGGCGTTAGGCTGGTAAGTGGAGGACCTCAGTTCGATTCTACTTCGGCTCTCCTCTCGAGCTCTTCAACCGTCGTGGTCTGTGGACACTGTCTCGTGACTTTGTCCCTCACAACTAATGAAACATGAAAATGACTCATCGCTGCCCATGCAGGAGTCATTCCGGTGGTGACAATGTAGCGTTAGGTATAGTCTCCCTCTTCCCTCCACATCCTGGAATCTCAGTCCTCGCCAGTACCGGCCTCTTCGGAGACAACTCGGTGTTAATATTAACCGAGTTTAACCACTGAGGGTTAAGCTCAGCAAACAGCGTGCGTTTCGTTAGTGCTCTCCATCCCATTTTCTTTGTAGAGAATACCCCCCCACGCTGGAACTACAGAAACCACCACTATCACATCACCCCTATCTTCAATAAGCGGAAACCATTGACAGCTGTTGTTCTAGAGAACCCCAAACCCGCAACGGAACACGTTTGTCTGCTGCACGGGTACCCGTGCAGCCTACGGGCTCTGTAACTGTGACAGACACAATGCTAAACAATCCTGAGCAGAACATTGATTATGCTCACCACTTTTGATCAGAACAGATATTTATTATCCCTTTTTTCTTTCTTTCTTTTTTTCTTTTCTTTTTCTTGATGATTCGTTCAGTATGTCAATTCAAATAATTTTTAGACAGTCTTTCCGACGAAACCTAGTTGTCGCTTTTGTTGTATTGGTTCACTTAGTATATAATTATGGTACTAGGACCAGTTCAGTTAGTCGTTTTACTGAATGCTAAATTTCCAAAGAAGAGATTTGCTTCTGTCGGTTTCTCTTCACCATATCCAAGTCAATGTTGTTAAATATAGAAATTAAATCTTAAAACTCTTTTAAACACCTAAACAAACAATATACATACACAGACATACACACACGCACGCACGCTCGCACTCGGGGGCGCACGCACATAATAATAACCACAGACACACAGATGCTCACAGGCACACAAAGACGCATGCATACACAAACGTGTTGTAAATTTTTTTTGTTTTTTTCTCTCTAGATTTTGGAAACTATTTTTGACAAAACGCTTCGTAGACTTTATTTTTATATATATATAAAAAAAAAATACACATTTTCAATTATTGTTTAGTTATTATGTGGTTATATTTCATTTGATTATCGTTTGGTTATTATGTGGTTATATTTCATTATTATTTGTTTTTCTAAATTATCTTGTATTTTGAGCACATACAGCCGAAATGCATGACTTCCAGTTCTTGTTCTTACTGTCTTCATTTCTGACCCTTCGTGTGATGTAAGTGAAGTCCGACAACTGACGTAAAATCAGAAATCTGTGAACTGGCTGTGAACTTGTACAATTTAGAGAACACTTTTGAAAAACTAGATAACTGTAAAAGATAGTACTCATCAAAAACAAACAAAAACAAACGTTTTTTTTTTGTTTTTTTAACCTTCTCTTTTTGCTTCAACCTGGATACGTTCGCTGCCTTTCTACACAAGTTAGGATCAGTCAGTCATAGCGTGAGAGAAAGTGAATTTGGACAATTAAAACGACAGTATTTGGATCTTAAAGATACCGCTTGTACATGTATAAACATGCACATTAAAACGAGATCTGTTGCTCCTGATGTATTCTATATTTCTTGAGCTGTCTCACATACACACACGCGTGCACACACGCAGAGACACGCAACCACACACACACGCAGAGACACGCAATCACACACACACACACACACGCACGCACGCACGCACGCACGCACGCACGCACGCACGCACGCGCACGCACGCACGCACGCACTCACGCACTCACGCACACCACGCACGCACGCACGCACACACACACACACACACACACACACACACACACACACACACACACACACACACACACACACACTCACACACGCGCACGCACACGCGCGCGCAAACACACACACTCTCTCTCTGTCTCTGTGTCTGTCTGTCTGTCTGTCTGTCTGTCTGTCTGTCTTCTCTCTCTCTCTCTCTCTCTCTCTCTCTCGCCGCTCGCACACACACACACGCACGCGGCACTCTCAAACATTTTATTCACAATTGAAAAACCATCTACTCTCAGAAACCTTGGAGTAATCCTCAGTTGTTTAAAGTGTTGTTGTTGTTGTTGTTGTTGCAGAATTGTCTATGGTTGATATATACCATGTACTTGTATTTGTCTATGTCTGAAACGTTTGTGTGCATGTCCATTTTTTTTTTAAATGGGGGGGTGGGGGGGGGGGGGGGGGGGGGGGTGCGTGATTGTTGTTTGTTGCTGTTTTTAAAATCGTGATGGATTTGTTGTTACTGTTGTGTTCCGTTATTGTAAAGTACTTTGGGCCAAATCGGGTGGGTAAGGCACTATAGAAATGCTATTGATTACGATGATGATGATGATATTATTTACACGGGACACATGTGTTATTTGACACGCAACATTTTATTTGACACGTAAATTAATATATGTTTGTATAGTTTTTCGATCAGTGGTGAATCAAAAGCATTTCAAAGACAAAGTTTTAATACTTAAGCACATACTCTGTTAGTAGCACAGATAAGAGCAGGATTGTTGTACCATAACTTTTATATCAGTGAAACTGAGAATGCATTGATGTATGCATGTATGCATGCCTGTGTGCGCGTGAACGAGAGGGGATGAGAAGAAAAAGAAGAATGAGGAGGAGGAGGCGGCGGAGGCGGGGGCGGGATGAGAGATAGAGGGTGTGTGCGTTTATTTATTTTTTTGTATACACTGTTGTGATAATTGTACTGTGGTACAACTCATGAAAGACATACATGGGTAGACCCTTGATAACCTTTTAACGACTTTTCCAAATTTGTTACAACCCCATGTCGGTTGATGATCACATCTGTAACCTGTGTACTTCATGCACCCGCGCAATCCAAGGAAACCTTAGTGTTCGACTGATCAACAGATATCTCATGTACCAGCGGTGATCGAGGGAACTAAATTCGACATATTTATGTATCTTCAAATGTGTATATAACGTTAAAAATGTGACCATATGCTGTATGCATTTTTGTATGTCACAACAAAACATAATATGCTTAATATGTTTCTATTAATTAAGTGCATAGAACACCAGCACGCTAAGTTAATAATTAAGTGATGCGAGTATTACCCATGTTTGTCCGGAAAATGTTGTTTTGTGTATGTCCTCATACTATACATTGTGTAGATTTTTGTGTGGGCTGCATTATGTTTTAGGAAGAGAAAAAAACGGGAAAAAAACCGCACAATGTTGTGTGTGATAAGGCTAACAAAAGCGTGATACAACTCCGGAAATAAATAAGTACAGCAATCCTTTCATTACAATAAATATAGTTACGTGTGTATGCATGTATGTATGCCCTATATATTTATGCCTCTATGTCTGTCCATCTTTTCCTCCGTGTGTGTGTGTGTGTGCGTGCGTGCGTGCGCGTGCGTGCGTCCGTGCGTGCACTGATGCGTGCGTGCGTGTATACATATATATATATATGTGTGTGTGTGTGTGTGTGTGTGTGTGTGTGTGTGTGAGTTTGTGTCGGTGTGCGTGTCGGAATGTGTGCTTGCGTGCGTGCGTACGTGCTTGCGTACATGCATGCCTGAGTGTGTGTTGCTTTAATTCACGCTTCATTTTTTGTGTGGTATCAATCAGTCAAGATGACAGCAGATAAAGAGTCATTTTTAATATCTGAGAATGAATACGATGTCGAGACATTCAACAAGGCCACACTATAGGCTACGCATAATTTGTCCAGTATCTCGGTCGATACGAGGGGCATTCTAAAAGTACTGACATACCCTGCAATGGATCGAACAGTGGTCCTACATTTTCCCCTTTGATATGTACACCCACCTTGAGCGTTGTAAATTAGTCAGCCCATGTTGTATCAGGAGTAGTCGAAATTGCACTGTCGAACTAAGCTCGACCAACTTCAGCGCTACTGAAACGGCTCGCATCCCATGTAAAACTGGTCAAGTGGGCGTAAAAACAAAAACAACAAGACATGTTCCATTTCATTCCCATGTAAAATGCTCCTTTCCCGCGTAAAGGGGATGCAGGGACGACGAGGCTGGGATAAAACGGAGGAATGTTTGGGAGTGAATTGGAGGCAGTTGTTTGTGCGAGTGGATTGTAATTTGCAAGAGTGAGAACATGTGTTGCTAGTGCAATGTTTTATCATATAATGCGTTTTTATGGTAAACCATGTAATTTCCGCAATGGGTTGATAAAGTTGTCCTGTAAGCAAACAAAGCAAAACAAAACAAAACAAATAAAACAAATGGGGGTTTCATCTTGGAAATGGTGATATATGCCACCAGCCGTACGCCATGTTTTGCCCGCTAATTTCAAAGCTGTAGCTGCGTGTAAGTTAAATGTTGGGATGCAGAAAAGGCCTTCAGACATCATGGTCTCTGGACAGCACTGGTGCCAGCTACACAGCTAGCACAGTCTTTGTTGACACTCAGAACATACGATTTGTAGCTGCGGGAGCAGTTAATATACCCCTCACAGTTTGATGGCATCGAGTTAACTTAATTCATAGCCATTTTGGGGAAACCATGCGATATTATAATTATTCTGAAGCATGGGATTAAAAATAAACAAAGAAGTAACCAAAACATCCGACTCTTTTCACTGAGTGACATCACACAGCGTAAACTCTTGTAAATCCTTGTTCAGCAGTGTGTCACTAGAATCGACGTCACGCGGTCTGATTCCCCACGTCCCAAAACTTTCGGGACTCCCCTCTGACGTCCTGGTCACGTAACTGAAGTATGTTAAATGCTGAAGGGTATCCTCATGGATGCAACCTCAGCGTGATTGCAGGCTTGCAGGCACGTGACAGGGATGAAGTAGTGATGGATGGGCTAGGAGATAAATTGTCAACATTATTGCATGACATATATATTCCCCTCGGTCAGCTCTCTCTCTCTCTCTCTCTCTCTCTCTCTCTCTCTCTCTCTCTCTCTCTCTCTCTCTGTGGCCTATAATTATGTATAGAAATACATTTTACTTTTAATCATCAGTAGCTTAGCAAGGACTAGTAGTTAGACAGGTTTTTGACTGAACCTAAACTACAAGCCTTGTAAAATAAAGTTTCCGAAATAAAGTTTTCGAGTTCGAGTTCCCTCCCTCTCTCTCTCTCCATTCCTCCCTCCTCCTCCTCTACTCTGTCTCTCTGTCTCCCTCTCCCCGCCCCCCCCCCCCCCCTCTCCTCTACGCCTCGCACTCACCCCTCTCAGTTCTACATTACAGCTCCGCCAACAGCATTCCAAAGACGGACACGCCAGATCGTTGCCGGGTAGCATAGCTGTCATCCGATGGAGATCCCGCCGCACCGCTGCCGGGTCACTTTGGTGGTGTTCGGCAGTGATGTGTGTTCTGATTCAACTACACTATACGCACGCACGCACGCACGCACGCACCCACCCACCCACCCACACCACACACAATGATACACATCAAGGAAGTTTATTCTCTGAATTAACATTGCATTATAGCATGCATACAGAGACTCTGGCTTTACGAGTGACGTTTATCCAAACCGCAGCATATTCCTGCGCAGATCAACATAGATACATACATATACACACACACACACATACAAACACACTGATTACCGCAGGACACCACCTGCCATGCTGTAGGCCCTGTATCAATGACAGTGTTAATTAGTTGGAGGCCTGATTGCTGAGAAGACCAGCCGCCACTAATGAAGCATGATTGGTCACTGACACGTCCCTCCATCACTGAACGAATTCCCGCCATACTGACGCGGGCTCTCACACTCCGAGCATCGCTTTCCGTCACCTTCCTTTTAAATTCTGTCTGAACTGGTTTATCACATCCTTCCGCCAACCACTGCAAAGCCATAGGTCCCGAAAAACTGTCAGCTAACGGGCAGTTTTTCTTTGGTGCTCAGATGGCAGTAAGTTTTGTAACAGACAACTCAAATTATATCAGGGGTTTCTTCAAACAGCCCATGTTGCTTACACCACACAAATAAAACCAAAATCATTTGAATCGAGAGGCGGACGCACGTACCTCATGTCTACGTGCGTGCTTCGAAGCTATGCTGGTTCCACAGTCTTATTAGTACCCAGACCTTTCTGATAGCGTCGGTGGACAGAAGCGCGGAGATAAAGTGGCGTAACCATATTCTGGCAGAGTTTGGAGGGGAAGGTGCCGGAAAGCGATGCTCGGAGTGTTGCATGGTCTCAGCGTTGACACTGGGGCAGTAGCACTTCCGGGTCTTGGTAGGAGTCGGCCAAGACCGAATTTCAGTTAAAAATTCCATATAACTATGACACTGATGGGACTCGAACCTACGACATGAACTCCGTTGAAAGCGCTAACCACTACACCATGTCGGCCAGCACTTCTGTAATGGATCACCTTAATTGGCCTTGGCGCACACATGTCACGCGTCACTGCTTAGTACAGACCTCTGGGCAAATCAGGCGAATGTTTTCCCGTTTCACTGACACCTGTTCTACACAACGGCGATGTCAGTCGATCGGTTTGTGACAAGTACTTTTCAACAACACTGCACAGGAATGACAGTTTTGTAGTCCATGATACCTACATAGTGGATGTAGGTATTTGCTATTATAGGACTGATTTCAGACATTGCCCAAAATTACAAACAGCCGTCGAGGAAGCTGTAATTTTTCGTCAGACTGTTGAGAGAGAGAAGCTGACTTTTAGTTTGCACGTTAATTTGTGTTTGTTTGTTTTGCTTAAAAAGCAACACCTGAAAAATTAAAATTAAAATTAAACACATACAAATAACTTGCTCTTATATTTAGTCATTTATCCCCTGTCCAGAACTCTGTGCGTCAATTGAAATGCAACATTCCATCACAGTGTCTGACAATTTTCACGGATAAATATTGCACCAATTTCTTTTTTCTTTTTTTAAGAAAGCACAAAAGGAGATCTGACTGAGACAGCATAATAATAACTACTTCATCCACCTCAACAACAACTGACCAAAACAACAACTGCATACAGAATAGCCTAATAATCAGGAAGCTAAATTGATGAAATCAATTCTTTGGCAGTGTACATGTAACAAAATGGTTAAGGCACTGGCCTTGGAATCAAGATGCTGCTGGTTTGAATCCCAGTGTGGCCAACAATTTCCCTGTAATACATTTATTACAGCGTGGGCAAAACACACACACACACACACACACACACACACACACACACACACACACACACACACACACACACACACACACAAAGAGGTTTGTACATAATTATGTTCAAACAGAACCCGGGACTGAAGAATAAAAGTAAATATACACATAAAAATTAAAAAACATTAATATAATTATTAAAAAATAAAATAATTAAAAATAAATATAAATCTGAATGAAAGCTGACAGCTAAAGCAACTAGAATTATTTA
>JABMCL010002092.1:470000-475000 GCA_018857735.1 Alviniconcha marisindica | reverse complement strand
CCAAACATACATTTGTTAAATGACACATAATGATGATTATGATATATATATATATATATATATATATATATATATAATACATAGAGAGAGAGAGAGAGAGAGAGAGAGAGAGAGAGAGAGAGAGAGAGAGAGAGAGAGAGAGAGAGAGAGAGAGAGAGAGAGAGAGAGAGAACTTGAACTCGAAACTTTAATACTCAAGGATAGTAGCATTAGGTCCATTTGGACCTATCTAACAGCCAGTCCTTGCTATACTACAAACACAAATAAACATGACAATACCACAAACAAATATTATAAGCATGATTAAGCAATTGATTAATGCAGTTTCAAAGTTCCTACAAATGTGCAGAAACATCAGAACTAAATTTCTTTCATGGGCATACATGTATACAACACACATTTTTTTAATTTAGGCAAACATGTGATTCAAACAAATCCAGAGAGAGAGAGAGAGAGAGAGAGAGAGAGAGAGAGAGACGAGAGAGAGACACACACACACACACACACACAACACACACACACACACAAACATTTGATGTGATACCTGTGACCAAAGAAGATGAAAGGCTTGTTCCCGAGCTCTGTTATAATGGTGGAAGCAATCCCACCCACTGTCTCTTGTAATGAGGAACTTGGCGCCTCACGAAAGCGGGACTCTCTGCCGGCCAGTGTGATTCCATACGCTGTCAAAACAATTGCATTGTGGACAATGAATCAATGAATTTATTCTGTTTGGACTGTCTTTTTTATTTTCACAATAAAAAAATCACCCCCCCCCCCCACCTGCACACAAACTCAAACATGTACACCCACCCACCCTTCCACAAACCCAAACACACACACAACCCCCCCACCCCACCAAAAAAAACACCAACAAAAAATAAAAAATGCTAAATTTAGTAGAAGCGAAATACATAAAACATTTGGTTGACAACAGCTTTCGCTTTACAGTTTTGCATATATATATATATATCAAAAGTCTTAACTGATGAAGCAAATTGTTATTTTAGTTTTACACGCACTGAACTAAAAACAACAAGTTCACCCATAACTGACGCCCAGCAGATGTGCTATGACAAAAAAACTCAACAAAACAACAACACTCACTTTTAAAACATCTGCACAAAACAGCAATTTTGGAAGCCAGTCCTTTGACATACAATAGAACCCCAGATTAAATACCCCCACCAATGAGAGACCACCCAGACGAAGACCATACCAATATTAGACGATCTGATGATAGACCACATCAATGAGGGACCATCCTGATGAAAGACCACACCTGTGAGAGACCACCCTGATGAAAGACCACACCAATGATAGACTACATGATGAAAGACCACACCAAGGAGAGACAATCTGATGAAAGACCACACCAATAAGAGACCACCCTGATGAAAGACCACACCAATGGGAGACCACCTGATGAAAGACCACACCAAGGAGAGACAGTCTGATGAAAGACCACACCAGTGACAGACTACATGATGAGAGACCACACCAAGGAGAGACAATCAGATGAAAGACCACATAAATAAGAGACCACCCTGATGAATGATGACACCAATGAGAGACTATCTGATGAAAGACCACACCAATGGGAGACCACCTGATGAAAGACCACACCAACGGGAGACCACCCTGATGAAAGACAACACCAATGAGAGATCACCCTGATGAAAGACCACACCAATGAGAGCACCCTGATGAAAGACCACCCCATTGAGAGATCACCTGATGGAAGACCACACCAATGAGAGACCACCCTGATGAAAGACCACCCCAGTGAAAAACAACCAGTCTTTTGAGACCACTTCACCTGAAACTGCTCTTTCATAATTCCAGGTGAATAAATCCCTCACCAGCCAAGACTACTTTGTGTGTGTATGTGTGTGTGTGTGTGTGTGTGTGTGTGTGTGTGTGTGTGGTGTGTGTGTGTGTGTGCTGGTCCTTTAAAAGGAGGAGGATTCTATCAGCGCTGAATCAGTCAGACATGTATAAATGAATGTGCACTGAAAACGCCAAACGTTGAAGCAGGCTCACATATATACCACTTTCAGCATCCTAACCCCCCCCAACTGTTGCTGATCATAAATATCAGTGCATGGCCAGCACACTGTAAAAACTACAGTAATTGCAAAATTCATGATCAACAGGCGCCAGAATGATCAGCCATTTGATCACGTGCCCTCAATATGAAGAAGAAGAAACTCGGCAAAAGAAAGAAACAAACAAAAAACAAACAAAAACATCTCAGAATCCTCAAAAAGATGAGGGCGGACATTACAGAAAGTTAAGCAGAAGAGCAGCATCTGTCCTTACCCTCAATATTGGGTGGCAGTAGCTTCCCCCAGGCAGCATAGAAGTTGGAGCCACCTCCTGCCCAGGGGAAGCAAAATAAGCGATGTGTGGCATCAGGCTGAGGAAACCGACAGTTCATCAGGGTCATCGCAGATGCCGACATCTTTCAGTGTCTCATCCAACCTGCTGATGGTATCAATGAGTGAGGTATTAAAAGACATTAATTATACAGCATAAGGATTAAAGAACAATAAAACACACAACACACAGAGAAACACATGTACACCGGCAATAACGTTTACTGTCAACCCGGTTGTAAAATACAACACACACACACACGCACAGTGGCATACACACCAAAACGAAACAAAACCCGAAAACACCACTGCACGATAAGACCATGATAGAAACGTACCGGAGTCCAAAGCAAGCTATTAAAATGGAATTGCAGAGGCACCTGTCTCCAGAAAATGCAGTAAGCTCTCAAAATGTGTTTTTCCCCCCAAAATATAAATATTTCAAGGAAGGTACACTTGTTTATTTACTTCAGGATTTACGAGAAATGCCAAGGTAGGTCACTCTTGCAAATAACTCTTCACTGTGGAGGGCTGAAAAGTCCTAAACGCAGGACGCCGCAACTTGTCAAGAAGAACGTGGTTATTCTCACTATTATGGACTGGTTCTAGGTCTAAAGAAAAAAACATGGACGAACAAACTGGTGAAGAAATCATAGAGGATTCTTCTGAAAACGGTGAGATTTGTATCAAACAAAAAACTGAGCGCGATTTGATCTCAAACTTGTTACAAAACGTCCACATTGCAAGCTTCGTGTTGCTAAGGAGAAAAATTGCAGTTGTTTGTAGGGGGCATAGTAGGTGGTGTCTTGTGTATGTCAAATCAGAACAGGCATTACTGAACACCACTGAAGTGACTGGGCAGCAGTGCAATGTCTCCTTTGGATGGCATCCCACCAGTGATTTGACTACGTGTGGACCGGTGGGGCAGAGTCGCAAGTGGAATGAGTCATGGCTGTGGCTGGAAGTAGGGATTCCAGGATGAGCGGTGTGGGAGCAGTGCCTCTGAGATCGGCACAGATGACCGGACCCCCACACCCACCCCCCACACCCCAAAAGGAATTCCAGTTAAGGCACACTTTCCACCTTTCCAGGTCTGTAGGTCACTTTGGCCTGTCTAGCTAGAACCAGTAGCAAGGAGCTGATGCTGAAATTTTGTGTCATGTGTCTAACACGTCTGTTTTAGGCCAGGTGCGCTGCTGTCTTTTCGGTCTACTAATGACTTTTGGCAGATCACATACTGTACAGCATGCCTTCTACTGTTTCAGCCGAAGAACTGCGACCAGTGCGCTTGTCACTGCATTTGATTGTCAAAAGACACTTACCCAAAGCTGCAGAGACATGGAGTCAAGAGCAAGTGTAAGGACTACTATATAACATGCATTCTCCTTGAACTTTTCTTTTTCGCATGACCTTTCTTAGTTTATGATACTGAAGAGTGTGTAATTTAATCACAGGTAAAACTGAAACTGAAAGAGCTCAAGATATTTTATTGTATAGCATTAATACAAATTTACATTGCTGATTTTGTATTATATTTATAATATTTAATAGGTTTCTGCTTGTGCAGAATTATTCAGTTATTGTGCATTCAGTTATTAATTTATTTATTTGTTTATTATTATTTTTGCATTGGTCAGTTTCATTTCATTTTGATAAATTTCAGTACAACTGTATTGTTCATCTGTTGATGATCATTTATTATGTTTAGTAAGTTCATTTTCTGGTAGGAACTGAGAATACAGGATCAGACCAATACTTTATTTGTTTACATTTTTTACATATTTTTAGAACAAGCTGTACTTTTATCTGTGTGTTTGTGCAAGTGTGTGTGTGTGTGTGTGTGTGTGTGTGTGTGTGTGTGTGTGTGTGTGTGTGTGTGAGTGAGTGAGTCATATCTGTCAACCCTTGTTGGGAGTAAACCTTAGTCCAGAGTTTGTGAACCTGTATTTCCCTTATGCAGGCTGGGGTCTTTTGTTTTTTCACTGGTACCAGAGGCATTTCGAATTCCATTTGGCACTTGTGGCAGTGGAAGGAAGAAACAATGTTGTGCTAAATATGCATGCACAGCTTCAAATATCACTTCTGATGAGATTTCTTAGACTATTGCACTAGGCCAGCCAGTGTGAATTTGGTGATGGTGTTCATCAGCTGCTCATTTTTCAATTTTTGCGCAATTTAAAACAACAACAAAATCTCATGAAAATTTTATTTTCCTGTATCCGTTTTTCAGTATGGCCATATCCCCCCCAAATAATGAAAAAAATGTATTTTATACTGGTAAACTGTATGGGTTGACAGGTATGGTGAGTGAGTGAGTGTGTGTGTGTGTGTGTGTGTGTGTGTGTGTGTGTGTGTGTGTGTGTGTGTGGTGTGTGTGTGTGTGCATGCATGTGTGTGCATACATACATGTATGTGTGTGTCTGTGTGTGTGCGTGCATGTGTCTCTGTGTTGTTACTATTATATTATACTGTTTTGCAGGATAGAATCACTGAATGAAATCACACACTTGCGACTGGATCGGGAGAACATTGGTGAGATTGACAGCCTGGAGTTGCTGGGGCCAAGGTTGACTAACGTCTACCTGCAGCAAAATCGCATCACTTCCATACAGAACCTCGAGT
>JABMCL010002092.1:457500-467500 GCA_018857735.1 Alviniconcha marisindica | reverse complement strand
TTGAGATCTCCAGCGAGGAAGAAGGTGATGACGATGACTTCAGTGATGAGGGAGGTGAGGAAGAGGCTGGGGCCAGCACAAGGACAACGCTGGCTGCGGCGCCAGAACCCAGGCCAATTTTGGGGGCCAACAAGCCCAAGTTGCCTGATATTGAGGGTAAGTGCCATGCTTTTAACAACATTTTAAACCGGCAGTCTCTTGACTGGACATAGCTCACCCCCCAAAAGATAAGTGGATTAGCTCTCCGTCTCATTTTTCACTGTTTAAGTGTCGATTTTTAGCTTAATAAAGGCGATTACCCTGAAAATTTGCATGTTGTGTTTTGTCCTAATAAAGATTGTTATTCTGAGCCTTTTATGTGTTTGGATCTTGACCAGTCTCTGCACACTAATTTTATCCTGTCCATCCCATGGGTATGCAAGAGATTCTATACAGTGACTTTTGATTACCACCATAAGAGTATGTATATCAATTGTCATTTAGTGTGTATGAATGTGCTAGTGTATGCAAGTGCATGTGTTTTTCCATGTGTGAAACATAGATCAGGTGAAAACAACTCTGTGCATGGATACTTATATATATATATGTTTGTTTTTGCAACCTCAAACAAGTGTATTTCCAGTATAAACTTTTTGTTGTCAGTCTGTTGCTGTTTTGGTGTAATTTGTTGACATGTGTTGTTACCTTGGTAATCATAAGATCAGTCTACTATCACTTATGTGGAAAGACTTTAAATAAAAAAGGAAGAAGAAAAAGCCCATGTGTTTGTCATGACAAACATGTGCTTGTGGCGACAATTTTTTTGTCTCAACAAAAATGATACTTGTGGCAGCTCCTGCCAATGATAGGCAAGCAGTATTTGGGTTCATCTGTTTGCACAGTCCATTTGGTTTCTGCTGCATCTTGGCTCGTTACTTGCTGTTTTTCAGTGCGCCTCCGGGATCTCACCACAGAGATGTTGCTACGTTCACAGAACCGACTGGAAGAGTCCTATCAGGTCCATCGTCACCACATCATGGAGATGGATGATTTGCGCACCAAAAAGAAGCTTCCCAAGACAGGCCATAATTCATCTGCACAATAGAGCCAGTGACTGTGACATTAGAGCCAGTGACTGTGACATTAGAGCCAGTGACTGTGACAGTCACAGGCCATAACTCCTCTGGACAATTGAACCAGTGACTGTGACATTAGAGCCAATGACTATGACATTAGAGCCAATGACTGTGACAGTGTTCGCTGCACTGTAAACACTTGGGAGTCCTTGTAGGTTCGTCCACACGTCATGGAGATGGATAATTTACGCGTTGAAATAAGCTGGCTCTTAAGCCAAGGCAGAACTCCCCGGCACGTTGGGATCAGTACTTTTTTGTTGCCTTTCACATGCGTTTGTCAGTGACTGCTCAGCTGTGAAAGTTTGTGAGTCCCTGCAGGTTCATCCACATCATGGAAGTGGAGAATTTACATATCAAAAGTGGGGCTCTTAAGCTGAGGCATTCCCTTGCATGTTGGAATCAACTCTTTTTTCGGTGGCTTTCACCTGCTTTTGTCAGTGTCTGCTGAACTGTGAACAGTCAAGAGTCCTTGCAGATTCATCTACGCCATGGAGGTGGACAATGTACGCATCAGAAATGCGGCTCCTAAACAAAGGCAGAACTCCATGCATATTGGGAGCAGTCTTTTTGTTGTTGTTGTTGTTTTTCACATGACTCTAACAATAAGTCCACTGAACTGTGAACACTTGGCAGTCCTTGCAGGTTCAGGGAGGTGGACAATTTACGCATCAAAACTACAGCTCCTAAACCAAGATAGAACTTCCCCTCATACTGGGAGCAATCTTCTTTTTGTGTGTGCTGGTATTCATGTGACTCCAACAGTAATAGTATGTCTGCTGACCTGTGAACATGTGGGGAGTCCTTGCAGGTTCATCCACATCACGGAGATGGACAGGCTTCTGAGCCAAGACAGAGCTCGTTTTGCACATTGACCTCTTTTTTTCCCCCCCTCCATTGCATTGCCTGTCTTTGCTGAAGTGTTACCACTCAGATTCCTTGCAGGTTCATACTTGTCATGGAGAGGAAGTTTTTATTTACTGTTTTTACACACATGCATGCACGCACGCACACACACCGCACGCACGTGTGTGCGCATGCATGCATGCACATGCATGCACATGCACACGCATGCACACACATGCACACACACACATACCAGAAACAACAACAAAGAAACCACACACACACAAAACAACAACAAAAACAAACAAAAAACAACACCCAGCATCGACAGGAAATGCTTATGCATCCCAAACAAAGCTTTTGGGCTGGGGTAGTACTTTCCTGGGTATTAGTTGCAATACTGAAACCAAGGCAGAGATGTTATATTGATTTTATGACGATCTTTTAACTTGCCTATTCTCCTCCAAAAATGTGCAAACCAAAGTGTGTGATCATACACATGTTCATAAGACACAAAGCCTTCATTCTTATGGAATGCATTTGAGTTGACTGTGTTTGTTATGTTTTAGATCAACATGGACAATGATTACCCTAAGTTTTTCCAGACATGTTGAGTGTCCCTTTGTGTAGCTTTAATGAAAAAGCAGTTGCAGGCGCATACTGTTTATTTAAACATGCCTCTCCATGAGACACTAAGCTTTTAGTCGTGCAAAATGCCTGAGTTGACCGTGTTTGTTACGTTTTATATCAGCATGGACAGTGATTACCATAAGTCTTTCCAGACATGCTGAGTGTCTCTTTAATGAAAAAACAGTTGCATATGCCTCTGCACTGTACATCTGTCAGACACTAAGCTTTTAGTCGTGCAAAATGCCTGAGTTGACCCTGTTTGTTATGTTTTACATCAGCATGGACTGATTTTTATCAGTTTTGGGTGACAAATTTTGGCGTAACTGTAACAAAAAAGCTGTGGTACAATGCACTTACAAAATAACAACAACATGCCTCTCCAGTAATGTGTGCCCTTTAATGGTACAATGGTGCAGAGGGCAGGATGGAATGGAGTAGGGCTTAATGGATATGGGACAAGGCTAGGGAGGATTTGTTTGTGTTTGCCTATGTGTACTCGTGCAAGCATGTGTGTGTGTGTGTTAATGTTGTCTATGGTCCGTTCCTCAATGTGTGATCATATTATGTATATATTTGTTTATGACTATGATTCCTTGTTTTCGTTTTCATGTAATAAATTAGCTGTTGCTACCAATGGAGAACTGTCACATAAAAAAATAATAAAAAAATGTTATTATTATTAGAACTTGGATGGGCAATGGTGAAATGGGAAGTGAGGGGAAGGTTCAGTGTTCTTCTCCTGGCCATTGGCCGATACATGAATAATAATAGTAAAAACACTTATAATATTCATGGGCAGTTATGATGCACCTAACATATCAAAAGATAAGATCCAAACACATAAAGGTTCAAAAGAATGCTATTTATTATGACAAGACACAACATGTGAATTTTCAGGGTATGCCCTTGTTTCAAGCTTTAAAACAAAATTCCCATTTCCCCCCTCACTTTGTCATAATAAATAGCATTGTTTTTTTAACTTGTTATATGTTTGGATCTTGTTTTAGAATGCTAGCAGTCATTCTTGTTTGAGATTTTTTTGCAACATATCAAAAGATACAACAGCACTGGGTGCATGTAATGTATACGTATACATGTACATGTTAGTGATATATATATATATATGTCATGGGCAAAGTGTGGAGATAGCTGGCTGTACTCACCATTTTTCATTTTGCCTCCAAAGCAAAGCAGCACTCTTTGTGTTGTGAAAATTGAATAGAGGCACAGACATGATTGATACTCAGGGTGGAGCTTGTGTGGCGAAGCAGTCGCATGTATAGTATATGTATGTAAAGTAAGGAATATAGTGTCAGTTTGTTTTCATTCCAGCATAATTTAATTCATCAGGTCAGTCTGTATTATTTAATTTGTTAAATATATTGTTTTATTCCTACAATGGTCCTTCGTGTCAGCCTCCACTTCAGTTGTGTGTGTGTAGGTGTGTGCACACAGGCACATGTGTGCATGTGTGTGTGTGTGTGTGCACACGGGCACATGCATGTGTGTGTGTGTGTGTGTGTGCACATGGGCACATGCATGCGTGTTTGTGTGTGTGTGTGTGTGTGTGTGTGTGTGTTGTGCACATTCATGTGTATGGATGTGTACATAATGTGCTTAAACTAAATATTTACAAAAAGAGCACATACCAGTAAACATACAAGCAGATCAATGAATAACACATTAGAATCTCTTTCGTTACAAATTTATTTTAATAAGAATAAAGGTGAATGTATATATTTTAAAAAGCAACAGCAATGCCCAAAGGTATTGCAAACATTGCCTCTGAAGAGATTGAGGCTCAGTAAGTATACCCTGTTAATCTATATGGGCTGCAAAAATCATAAATAAATATGTTTTCAGATCTGTAAAAATTAACACCTGAGCAGCAGACCACTACATAAAGAAAATCAATGTCTATAACATAAAAGAAAAAAGGAAAAAAAAAGAAGAAGCAAAGAGAGAGAGAGAGAGAGAGAACACACACACTACCTTGAAAGCAATTGCTCTGTGTTTCCATCAGAACACATCAGTTGAAGGAAAATGTTTAAAGGGGATCTGAAGTGAAGAAGCATCACAAGGCTCTATTAACAGAAGTGGACAAAATATCTATACAAACAATATTTTTATAAACTCAATTTGTTGCCCTGCTTCTTCATAAATACACGTGTGAAAGTAATGAAAAAATTACTGCTAGTACTGCCATTTTGTGCCTAGCACTCTGTACCAGTGAAATCACAAATAATGCTGAAATATGTGGCAAAAGTAAGTCTCATACACGTCTTGAGCCAGCCTTTTTCTGCTCTTCATTGGTAAAGAGAGAGCTAACATGGCGACGCCCTGAGGAGCTCGAACTCTAACAATTAAATGAAGCAAGCTGATAAAAATAATTGCACATCTACATTTTCAAGCCAATTTGCATCTTCAGTTTGGTTCCCCTTTAAATAAAAACACTAAATTAATCCATATCACAGTTCTAGCCTGAAATAGTTCGCCCATAAATGTAAAATATAATCAAAAGTTCAAAACACTTCTGAAACTAAGTAGGCTGCCATTACTTGTAACTGAATGAACAGACTTCTGTTATGAATGCAACAGTTTAGTAAAAGCATGCATTAACCCTTTAACTATCCTTGTGACATAACATATTATGACGTTCATGGCAAAGTGCTTCCAAGTCCAACATGGTCATAAGGCAGTCATCCTCAAAATCTTACTCTACTGCAATCTCACAGGAAGCAAATATCTCAAAATGAATGCTTCTGATTTGCCAAAACCTCGCTTCAATACCTTTGGAGGGAACTGGCATGAACAACATGAACTCTATTGCAGGAAAAGGGTAACATTATGTCTGTGGAGTGGTGTAGAAACCAGTATCATACAAACCAAGATGTCATGACATGTTGGCAGCAAGTAATAATTAAAAGCAGTAACAAATCCACTGAACAAACACAATACCTGTAATAGGATGAGGGAAAGAAATATCAAACAAAATATTAAAACTCAGATCTATGAAAAAGAATTAATACGGGTCACTTTTACACAAGCATGAATGTCATAAAATTCTGGCAGAAGTAAATATCTGATTTTTGATCAAATGAGTGGACAACAAAAATAAAATACATGCAATCAGGAATGATATCATGGGTTTAAAAGACCAAGTGTCAAATACATTACTAGAAATGAGCAAAGAAAATGCATTGTTTACCTTGGTAAATGAACAACTAAACAAATACATAATCCGAAGTACACAACCCCCACATCAGGGTTTTGCAAGGACCTATAACTCTTGGAAGTCAGGTCTTTGTGAAAAGCAGGGGTCCCCCAAAACCGAAGATGTATCGGGCAGTGTAAAATATGGCAAAATACACAATCTGAAGTACATAACACCCACATCATGGTTTTGTGAGGACTATGAAGTCAGGTCTTTGTGAAAAGTAGGGGTCCCCATCAATCAAAGCTGTGTAAAATACTGCAAAAATAACAATCTGAAGTACACAACTTTATTGTTCATAATAAATGCATAAAATGAAAATTTGTCTGCTGGGTCACTTGAATTCCACATTTGAGCTGTAACTCTGTGAAGTCAGGTCTTTGTGAAAAGCAGGGGTCCCCATAAATCAACAATGAATTGGGCTGAGTAAAATGCAGCAAAATACGCAGTCCCTACTTCACGCATCTGTGGGACCTGTATTTGTTTATGACCTAACAGTAAAAATATGGATCCTCAGAGGGCCACCACAAACAGACATCTGTGACTGAGCATCATTCAGAGCGAAGCATTAAGAAGTTTAACAAGTAAACTTTAGTGAATCAGAGTGGGGATATTATAACTCAGTAGAGAAATGTAGGACTTGTGACTGGAAGGTCATGGGCTCCATCCCTAGCTGGCAGAAGTGGAGGGAGACTTTTCTTCTCCCTAATTAATTTTCTGTGCAGATTCTTATCTTGGTATCGCCCTGATATAACCGCACTGATAGACTGGATGTACAACACCAACTTACTTACTGACTTACTCTTATGTTGGTGTTCGTTTCACCCACATGTTCTCGCATGAGCAGGTAAAAAAAAAGACCCTGGTCATTCTGCCTACAGCGCAGATGGCAGGTTACTGCTAACCGTGCATGCGCCCTTCACTCAATGAAGTTGGAGCTAGCACATTGATCATGCTGTCCGGACAGCGTTCATACATGTGAACCTATCAGTGAAACAAGCTCAGTGCAAATGGCCAGGTAATGTTTATCCAGTCATCTCAGCTTGCTGAGCTGCTGCGGTCTGATCCTTAGTCTAAAGAGAGGAACTCTGGCGCATTGCGGTTGGGGCTGGTGGGGTTTGGGTTGGGGGCTGGAGGGATATAAAAAGCGTAGGTGGGTAATGATTCATCAAGTGAGCCGGTTTGGCCTAGCGGTATGGCGTTAGGCTGGTAAGCGGAAGGACCTCGGTTCGATACCGCTTCGGCTCTCCTTTCTCTTCAAAAAGGTTGTGGTTTGTGGATACTGTCTTGTGACTTTGTCCATCACTTCCTACTGAAACATTAAAATGACTCTCATCGCTGCCCATCTTAATGCAGAAGTCATTCTGGTGGTGACAGTGTAGCGATAGGTATATAATCTCCCTCTCCCCCCACCTCCATACCCCCTTCCTAATAAGCCGTACGGTTTCTGTGGACGTTAAGCACCATGTTTACTTACTTACTTATGATTCATCAAACCTTCCTCCAGATTCCTTATTTGTGTGAAGAAAAGCCACTGCCACCAAGATACCTTCCTCTACAATGCCCATTAATTTTGGTGTGTGAGGAAAAAGCCATGACCATAGAGATATTACCTTATGGAGTAAACAATTCTGAACACATTCACCTTATGGCACAAGTTTAACATATCACACTGTACCACATCTATTTTAACTTCCTTCAAGACACAAAATAAAATGAGATCAAACTTAACATCCCCCTTCAAACACTGGCCATGCACCATGCTTGGTGGATGGGGAAAGAGGGGAGGGCATGAGGGGGAGGGGGAGTGGGGGTGGGGGTGGGGGGGGATCATCAATATAATATTAGGGACTGAAGGACTTATTCTAGGGCAGGAAGCAGTGGTCAGTTCTGCTGGGACTGGGGCGATCCAAACTGACTCTGGTGATAAGGAAATCAAGGGTTTGCTTCCCTCCTCCTCCTGCATGAGTACTGGGCATGCTAACAGTCAAGACTTCGATGAGGCTTCTGCTTGTCTTGGTGATTTACGCCCAGTCAACCAGCGCGGTTATATCAGTTATATCGGTTATATCCTGATATAACCGTACTGGTTGACTGGGCATTAATCACCAATTTACCTACTCTCCTTGTGGGATTTATTCACAAGATCAGCAGCACAGCAGCTACTGCACAGTGAGCATACAGCACTGACTGGTTACAGCAGCAGGCTGTGTGACGCATTGCCCAATCACAGCCGCCAGTCCACAGGCAGGATGCCGGCCTTCTTCAAGGCCTCGTTGGCCCTGGAGAAGCACCTGCAGTGGTGGAACTTGCCGAAGCTGAGAGGGGAGGGGTGGGCATCCTTCAGCACCACATGCTTGTCAACGTCAATCAGCTTCTCCTTCTTGTGGGCAAAGTTCCCCCACAGGAGGAAGATCACGTCAGAGCACTGCGTGCTGATGGTGCGAATCGCTTCATCCGTGAATGTCTGCCACCCATAGCCCTTGTGCGAGTTGGGCTTGTGTGCTCTGAAAATCAACAAGTACATAACTGATTATAATTAAACAAGCATTTTAGCTGAATGAATTATGCAATGGTACAAAAGAAGGGGAAAAAAGCAAGGAAAAAAAGCATGTGACAACCACATAATAACGACAACAAAGCACTGACACTCAGAAAGTCATAACGAATAGGTCCAGTTTTTCACTTCAAATCTTCTGAATTATCCAGTGGGTACCATACTTAAAAAAAGAGAGTAGAATGGATATCTTATGTATAAAAAAGAAGAAGAAGAAAAAGAAAAAGACCATAACAAGGTCCAAGTTAATTAATGTGGATCAGGCTGAGTTTTGGATGTTCACAAGTCACATGATCCACAACACACACATGTATGTATATATATATATATATGGCTTGGAAGTGTGGAATGAGGTCAGCTATTGCCTGCCTGTGGATCAGGCTGAGTTTTGGATGTTCACAAGTCACATGATCCACAACACACACATGTATGTATATATATATATATATATCATATATGGCTTGGAAGTGTGGAATGAGGTCAGCTATTGCCTGCCGCTTGAGTGTAGCACTGAGTAGTGGCACAAGTTTGTTAATAATCAGATCTTTCAGTGAATGTATCACAGAACATCAACATCAGACCTACTTCCACAGAGCATGTAGCACTGAGAAGTGGCACATGTTTGTTAATAAACATATTTTCTTCCGGTGAGTGTACCCCTGAACATCAACATCAGATCTATTCCACAGTACATGTATGGATGTAGCATTGAGCAGTGACATGTGCTTATTAAACAGAAGGACTTCTACTAGTTCTAGTGAATATATCACTGAACACCAACATCGCACCTACTCCTTAGTGACTAAGTGGGTGTAGCATTGAGCAGTAAAACAAGTTTCATAATGCATCTATAGATCTCCTTCCAGTGAGCGTCTCACCAAACATCAACATCAGACCTACTCCATAGTGCACATGTAGCACTGAGCAGTGGCACATGTTTGTTAATAAACAGATCTACTTCTTGTGAATGATCACTGAACATCATCATCAGACCTACTCCACAGTGAGTGTAGCGTTGAGCAGTAGCACCCCTTCCTTAGCCCAGTTCTCCAGACATCCGTGGTCTGGGGTGGTAAAGTCACTGATGTCATCTTCCAGTTCCTTGTACATGTTACGCAGTGATGGTGGAATCTTAATGCCACGTGGCACTGAGAACGACAAGCCATGGGCCTGCAATGTCAGATTCACAAGGGAATGGAAATATTTAAAGCATTTAAAACAAACAAAATATTCTATTCAAAGTATGCATAAATCCTCCACACACACATGCACACACACACACGCTTTCTTCCTCCCTCTCTCTCTCCCCCCCCCCCCCCAACTCTCTCTCTCGACGCACACACCCCCCATGTACACACACACACGTACACACACACACACAAATCACAACAAACCCACAAGCAGAATATACAGTACCTACAGAAACAAATAAACAACTGTGATGTTAGTGCTAAGTGGAAACAAAACAACAAACAAACAAACAGCAACCAATATCTGGATCCTCTGCACAGGGAGGAGGATGGTCATGCTTTCATTTAAAAAATTTTTTTTTTTTTTTTAGAAAACATAATAGTTTTTAATACTTTTATACCACCATTAGTACTTCAGTGATGAACCTCAGTACAACACTATTTTGTTCCA
>JABMCL010002092.1:427500-442500 GCA_018857735.1 Alviniconcha marisindica | reverse complement strand
AAGCTCACTTTCTTGCAATCTCGTTTGCAGAGAGAGAGAGAGAGAGAGGGGGGGGGAGGAGGGTGATGAGAAGAAAGAGGAAGAGAGGGAGATGGTGTAAATGGAAACAGTTTTTTACCAAAATGTCCTTTCAAAAGAAATATTTAGAGGGGGGGGGGGCAGGGGGGGGGGGATGAATATATAATGCACAAACATAAAGATGGACACACTTTTGGTTTGCACATCACTCGCTCAAGCCAACCAGAACAGGTGTATTTACAACTTCCGGTACCTCTTCGATATTTATTGTCAACATCATTTTATAACTACAACACGACAGCGGATGACAAATCAAAGAAAATATGAAACTTTTCGGCTGCCAGCAGCCAACAATTTAAACACCAATAGAAAAACCAACAAAATTCTTTGCAGGTGGTGATGTATTGCCATAGAGAAGCGATCCTCATCCTCATCATTATATCACCCCAGCTGGAACTGACAGTAAACACATAATTATCATAAATCAGCGTTCCTTACACTGTCAGCGTTGCTAAACAACTGGATGTAGTACAGTCAGCATTCCTTACACTGTCAGCGTTGCGTTGCTAGGTCGACAACTGGATGTAGTACAGTTAGTGTTCCTTACACTGTAAGCGTTGCTAGACAACTGGGTGTAGTACAGTCAGCATTCCTTACATTGTGGTCAGTCGTATGTACAGTAGTGTTCCTTACACTGTAAGCGTTGCTAGACAACTGGGTGTAGTACAGTCAGCATTCCTTACACTGTCAGCGTTGCTACGACAACTGGATGTAGTACACACCTTTTGGGGGAGCCCGGGGTGTGGTGCCCCGCGGGTTCTTGGGGTTTTCCCGGGGCAGAGCCCAGTGTAGCACGCGAGAACAAATCTCCGCGGCAGATCAGCACCGGAGTTACTCTGGCGTAATCGGACTCGACCCCCCCACGCCAGAATAACTGCCCCAAACACGCCAAAATGAATCCCACGGGAGATTTACTCCGGGAGTTCAATTGTCGTGTTCGAGGTTTACTCCAGAGTTAATCCTGCGTAGGGTAAAGTTTGAGTGTTACACCTGCCCTTTACACTGCCGACGTGGCTCAAGGTCGAGAACTCGCTGTGGGGTTAATAGTGGGTTCAATCCTTACACTGTCAGCGTTGCTAGACAACTGGATGTAGTACAGTCAGTGTTCCTTAGACTGTCAGCGTTGCTAGACAACTGGATGTAGTACAGTCAGTGTTCCTTAGACTGTCAGCGTTGCTAGACAACTGGATGTAATACAGTCAGTGTTCCTTACACTGTCAGCGTTGCTAGACAACTGGATGTAGTACAGTCAGTGTTCCTTACACTGTCAGCGTTGCTAGACAACTGGATGTAGTACAGTCAGTGTTCCTTACACTGTCAGCGTTGCTAGACAACTGGATGTAATACAGTCAGTGTTCCTTACACTGTCAGCGTTGCTAGACAACTGGATGTAGTACAGTCAGTGTTCCTTACACTGTCAGCGTTGCTAGACAACTGGATGTAATACAGTCAGTGTTCCTTAGACTGTCAGCGTTGCTAGACAACTGGATGTAGTACAGTCAGTGTTCCTTAGACTGTCAGCGTTGCTAGACAACTGGATGTAGTACAGTCAGTGTTCCTTACACTGTCAGCGTTGCTAGGTCGATAACTGGATGTAGTATAGTTAGTGTTCCTTACGCTGTAAGCGTACTGTCAGCATTCCTTACACTGCCAGCGTTGCTAGACAACTGGATGTAGTACAATCAGCGTTCCCTACACTGTCAGCGTTGCTAGACAACTGGATGTAGTACAGTCAGCGTTCCTTACACTGTCAGCGTTGCTAGACAACTGGATGTAGTGGAGTGATGGGTTCTTAACGTTACTAATGTTCCTGGGTCGACGTACAACTGGATGTAGTGGAGTGATGCCGGGTTCTTTACATGTAAGCGTTGCTAAACAACTGGATGCAGTGGAGTGATGGGTTCTTTACACTGTCAGCGTCGCTAGGTCCACAACTGGATGTAGTACAGTCAGTGGCTCTTTACTCTGTCAGCGTTGCTTGATAGCTACATGTAGTGGAGTAGGCTTTTACATTGTCAGCGTTTTTTAAACAACTGGATGTAGTAAGCTACAGTCAGCGGCCCTTTACACTGTCCGCGTTGCTAAACAACTAAATGCAGTGAAATAATGGGCTCTTTACACTGTCAGCGTTGCTAAACAATTGGATGTAGCGGAGGGATAGGGTATTTACACTGTCAATGTTGCTAGACAACTAGATGTAGAACAGTCAGCGGCTCTTTACGCTGTCAGCTAGATGTAGTGGAGTGATAGGGTGTTTACACTGTCAGCGTTTCTAGACAACTAGATGTAGTGGAGTTGGCTTTTACACTGTCAGCGTTGCTAGACAACTGGATGTAGGGGAGTGGTTGGCTCTTTACAAAGTCAGCGTTGTCAGGCCGACGTATTTAACTGGAGGATGGTTGAGTAAAGGGCTGCTGACACTGTCATTGCCCACAAGTGGGTGTAGTGGAGTAACAGGATCTCTACACTGTCAACGTTGCTGGGTCGACTACTCTGTGTAGACTACGGGGCTCTTAAAAATATATACACCGGTAACGTTACGTCTCTAGATCTGACAACTCGATGCAGTGCAGTATGTCTATCCCTGCAGTGTCAACGTGGCTATAGGTCGACAACTGAGTGTATAGTGTAGTATTAATGGGGCTCTAACACACGCAGGCAAGGTCTCTATAAGCTAACTGACAACTCGGGTGTACCGCAGAAAGGGTTCCGTTAAATGGCAAACATTGCCTAGACAACTCGGGTGTAGTATAGGTCTGGGAAAGTCATTGCCAACTTTTGGTGGGGAGGAATTGTCCTTCAAAGACACGGGAGACAAGGATGAGACAGAGTGACAGAGGTTGCTAGACAACTGGAGAGTACAGTAGAGAGAGAGCGTTGAGACAACGGAGAATACAGTCAGTTTCCCTAGACGCAGCGTTGCTAGACAACTGGATGAAAAGCAGTGTTTCTTAGACTGTCAGCGTTGCTAGACAACTGGAGTAGACAGTCAGTGAGACGAGCGTTGAGAAACGGAGAGTACAGAGTGCTACAGAGGCAAGGAAAGTAAGAACGAGACCGAGAAAGGGGCTTCTTTGACTGAGTTGACACCCATGTAGTTGGGATGAATATTCAAGACAGCTTTGAGGGTTGGGAAGACTAAGAAACAAGAGAGAGAGAGAGAGAGAGAGAGAGAGAGAGAAGAGAGAGAGAGAGAGAGAGAGAGAGAGAGAGAAGAGAGCGAGTGTAGAAGAGAGAGAGAGAGAGAGAGAGAAGGAGAGGGGAGAGAGAGAGAGAGAGAGAGAGAGAGAGAGAGAGGAGAGAGAGAGAGGGGAGAGAGAGAGAGATCTTTTTACGATTGACGCGTATGTGTGAATGGGCCTTGTATTAAATAGTAGCAAAGAGAGAGAGAGAGAGAGAGAGAGAGAGAGAGAGAGAGAGAGAGAGAGAGAGAGAGAGAGAGAGAGAGAGAGAGAGAGAGAGAGAGAGATCTTTTTACGATTGACGCGTATGTGTGAATGGGCCTTGTATTAAATAGTAGCAGAGAGAGAGAGAGAGAGAGAGAGAGAGAGAGAGAGTATTTAAACAATACTGACATCTTTCTATATAATTATGCCATTTACAGGCGTCAGTGTTAATACAGATGCCTTAACATAATGATCATAATAATATTTGTAAAAATGTTATTAAGAAACGCGCTTGATAATAAGAGTAACGATTATAATAATAACAATAATATAATGATCATAATAATACTTTTTTTTATTTTTTATTAAGGGACGTGCTTGATAATAAGAGTAATGATTATAATAATAACAATAAAATAAATAAATTATTATTATTTAACGCCCAGTCAATCATGACGGTTATGCCAGGAAAATAATTAATAATAACAGAGAATGTGTACAATGCTTTATTTGTTTCAGCAGATACCATCTAATGACGTCACCACTTCACAGTATCGTGAGTTTTAGTTTTTTTGTTTTTGGTTGTTGACAGCAGTTGAACTGTTTATTGTGGTCTTTCTTCTTTTGGTTTACGGAGTCTATTAATATTGACCTTGAACTTCAAACTTCTCGGGATCTTTGCGTCTGACAAGAACGATGAAGGAAAAGGAATGATTAAAATGAAAGAGAAGGTAATAATGTATGAGAGTACTACGTGCTTTTCTATGGAATGTGCATAACAGAGAAGGTGATATGAGAGTAGTGTTTTTTTGTATGGAACGTGCATAACTATGAATATCAGAAAAATGTTAAAGATACAAATTTCAACAGCAATAACGAAATGATATTAAAATAAAGATTTGTTTGTGCGCAGTAACTTCATCCATTTGTTCAGCCACAGCAGTTCACTATTTCACACACACACACACACACACACACACACACACACACACACACACACACACACACACACACACACACACACACACACACACACACACACACACACACACACACACACACACACAAACACACACACGCGCGCGCGCGCACGCACGAACGCATGCACGCACGCACGCTCTCTCACTCTCATTCGCCCACTAGATAAGCCTGTAGAAACACACATACCTACCTACCTACATACATACACACATACTTACAAACGTACATAATACTTGCATGCATATATACATACAGATAGACATACTACATAATCATCACATGTATTACATGGGAATAATAGTGGTGTTATATTGAACTGCCATGAAGGGCAAACTGCGCATTACCGGATTATGCAATCGCTGAAAGGAACTTGCCTATATATATTACACAGTAACAAAAGAGACTGGTTTAGACAAGCACGGAAAGGACATTTATATAGATTACACAATGAGCAAAGGGACTTACGTATAGATTACACAATAACGAAAGGGTGCGGGTGCGGGGATAGCTCAGTGGTTAGATCGCCGGACTCGTCATTGAAAGGTCGCGGACTCGAATCCCTGCAGGATCGGCTGGATAATTTTCTTCTCCAGCCTGGGTCAGTTTTCTGTGCTGACTCTTATTTCGGTTTCCGTTCCTCCCCCGTGTTACTGCAGTAGCACGTAAAAGATTCCGGTCATTCTGCCAAAAGTACAGATGGCAGGTTACAGCTAAACATGCAAGCATGCATCTTACGTATGTGGCTTTGCATGAAGTGACATGGTGCTTGGTTGTATGGTGTACATAGAACACGCCGAGACGGCAGCAGTTTTATGTAGCACCAGCCATGCCAGCGCTGTAAGTATACCACCTCGGTGGATATTCAGAAACGCGCCTTGAAAAGCTATAGCCATTCATGTAGAATCATATGCGAGTGCAGTGAATCTGCTCGAGAGCGGTGAATAGCGCTATATAAAAGCGATCAAGAACAACAACAAATAGGGACTTCCGTATGGATTACACAACTGCGAAAGGGACACGCGTACAGATTACTCAATGACGAAAGAGACTAGCGTACAGTTTACACAATGACAAAAGGAACTTGCATATAGATTATACACTGACGAAGGTAACTTGCGTATAGATTATGCAATGACGAAAGGGACTTGCGTGTAGATTACACAGTGACGAAAGGGACTTACGTATAGATTACACAACGACAAAAGAGACTGGTATGTGGCATACACAATGACAAAAGCAGCTTGCGTATATATTACACAATGACGAAACGGACTTGCGAACAGAATACACAATTGCCGAAGGGACAAGCTTATATATAGGCTATGACAAAATCACTGTCGGTCATTTGCGTATAGATTAATTATTAATCATGGAAGGGAACCTGCGAATAGATTAAATTAACACTCACTGAAGGAATTTGAGTATACAATAACTTGTACAATGCTTGCGTGCACCACAACTGAAAGGAACAAGTTTGTGCCTGATTAGATCATACTATCACTGAAAGGAAGCCGCGCAGGATTAGATTACACTTTCTCTAACACTAGTAACAGAAAACTACTCAGGATTAAATGACACTTTCTCTGACAGGAAATTGCACAGGATTAGATTACATTTTCACTAACAGGAAACTGATCGGATTAGTTTACACTTTCGCTAACAGGAAACTGCTCAGGATTAAATTACACTTTCGCTAACAGGAAACTGCTCAGGATTAGATTACACTTTCGCTAACAGGAATTTCGCTAACAGGAAACTGCTCAGGATTAGATTACACTTTCGCTAACAGGAGACTGCTCAGGATTATAACACACTTTCATTAACAAAAACATGCTCAGGATTAGATTACACTTTCGCTAACAGGAAACTGCTCAGAATTAGAGTACGTTTTCATTAACAGAAATCTTTGCAGGATTAGCTTGCACAATTAAGGTAGGGCAGCTTATGCAGAACTGAACGACACAACCACTAAAGTGCAAACTATATAGGCCTATCCACGATTATAATGCACAGTAACTGAAAGCTTAGATTACACAATCACTCAACAGAAACCCCGTATAATTAATTCACGAGAAACGGCAGAACAAATTGCACACGTGTAGATTACACAATGGCCAAAGAGCAAATTGTAAAGGTATTGGTGGATAATAAACACGATTACAGATTTCTCAAACGCGAGGGGTAAAATGTGAACGATTATTCATAAAATGAAGGAGGGGCAACCTCCGCATGATTCGAACACACAATCAGCCTAGGGTAAAATTGTATGATGAATTACGTTATCATTGAGGTCAGACTGCAAATGTCAGACTGTACAATCATCGAAAAGCAGATTATAATGCGTATGATTAGAACAACAGTCACCAAAGGATAAAAAGCCCACGATTGCAATAAGCATATAATGGCAAAACTCACATCAGTGGGGACAACACGGCGGGGGGTGGTGGGGGGGGGGGGGGGGAATCAACAATGACACGCACATTAGAATACACTATATAAGAAGGGAACATTCGCATGGTCATAGAATACAAACTCTTGGAAGTTCAAGGTGCCAGAGGAAATAGGTCTACAGCAGACATGACAACAGTGACTGACGGCACACATCATCACAATGCTTTGCAAACGGGCTGTTATACTGATAACAATCTATTCTAATGTAGGGTTGAACCCCCACCCCCAACCCCCTGTACTGCCCACATAAATATTTTTAAGACTCCTTCGTCTGATTTTTGAATAAATGAAGAAAGTAGAAAATCAGCTGTAAACCTATGTTCTTAACTTGATCAGCTGAATCGTATCAAATATTTTTTTCCTGGCCGCCATCAGAAGCTACTGACAATAAAGCTGTCAATCATAATAATAATAATACTACTACTACTACTACTGATGATGATGATGATGATGATGAAATTCTTGAAAAGCGTGAATCTCTAACATAAAATTTCGGCGCGCAGTACAGATAGCAAATCTGACAGCCAAAATAAACCGAGACACCAAGCGGAAAACGACAGCAGCAACGATTACAAGCGATTCCAACCTTAGAAATTAAACCAAGCAGCAAGACCTACATTACAAAGTCGTCGCTGTCATCCTATTGCTTCTAGCCAGACCGTTGGAGCTAAAGCAGTGTGTTTGCTGTGTTAAGAGCTCCTTGTCACGGCTCTCCATGCCTTCAGCGATAGTAATCTCCATGACAATGAAGCAGTTAACCCCTTCACTGCTACCATGTCACTTGAAAACGACCAATAAAAGCGCGAAATTTGAAACCCTTAATCCACTTTGTTTTCCTTTTGGAACTGGCATGTGGCAGGATTTTCATTAAAGCAAACAAACAAACAAAAAACACAAACAAAAAACACACCACCAACAACAACCAACAACCAAGAACAACAAACAAACAAAAAATAAAAAAATGAACGCATAGCATTGACAGTAGATGCGTTAGAGGACCCGGAAAATATACTGTTTACAGGCGCGTCCGTACATCTGGCTGGGGCACTCTCCGAAGTTGGAGTGCATCATTCGGAGTGGCGGGTAACATTGCACTTCTACGTACGACAGCATAATATGTACAGGTGTCAGTGGGGAAACGGTTGCACGCACTACCTTCTCACCCAACACTGGACAAACATGAGGAACGCTAACAACCAACTAGACGAACAAATATGTTTCACTTACCTTTTGTAGGGAAGATTGCTCTCGACGAAAATATTGTTTACCATTTCTTTGAGAACAAAATAATGTGAACACTACCTTTATATACAAAGCACATTGCGAAGCAAGGACCGACGTCTGTATAGTAAAAATTCCACTTAAAACCAAACACTCTAATTTCAGATCCATATACCGGATTTCCGGTGAAAAATATTTGGGAATCATCGAAATCTCGATTTTCAATGCTACATGTTCACTCGAATTTTGGTTAAAAACAACAACATCGGGCCTTACCCAAATTTCGTTATAAAACATTTAGGGTTCTCCAATAGTTCCGTCTACGACATCCAGGTTTTGTTTATTTATTTGTTGTTCTTCTCTCCATGAATTTCGGTCTAATTTATTCAGCGTTTGTCGGAATGCTGGTCTAAATCGCTCACATTTTACCCCAATTTTGGTCCAAAAGATTCAAGGTTCACCCGTTTTTAGGTTTATGTCATTCAGGGTTCACCAAAACTACACTTTGGTCTGACACATTCAAGTTCATCCGAATTTTAATGTTAAAAACGTCAGTTAGGAGAGTACCGTTGCAGTCAAAGGGGGCTGAAACAAACATCCAAGCTGGCCTGAAAACCGTCCTCTTTTCACAGTATTTCCATCCTAACTAATATCAGTACCCAGTTTCTGCCACAGTCACTGTGTGTGTGTGTGTGTGTGTGTGTGTGTGTGTGTGTGTGTGTGTGTGTGTGTGTGTGTGTGTGTGTGTGTGTTGTGGTGGTGGTGGTGGTGTGGTGGGGTGGTGGTGGTGGTGGTGGTGGTGCGTGGTGTGTGTGTGTGTGTGTGTGGTGTGTGTGTGTGTGTGTGTGTGTTGTGTGTGTTTGTGTGGTTTTTTTTTTTTTTTGTGGTGTTGTGTTTGTTGTTGACATGTCAAGTGTATGATTATGTGTTGTGTAGGTGGTAGTTGCAGTGGGGGCTGTGTGGTGATGTCTTTGTTCGTATGTTTAAGTAATATGTAGTTTTGTGTATGTCTGTGTGTGTGTGTGTGTTGTGTGTGTGTGTGTGTGTGTGTGGTGGTGTCTTGTGTGCTTGCTGGTGTCGTGCTGTCGTGCAGTGCGTGCGTGCGTGCTGCTGCGTGTGGTGCGTGCGTGCGTGCGTGCGTGCGTGTGTGTGTGTGTGTGTGTGTGTTTGTGTGTGTGTTTGTAGTGCGTTTTTATTTTTATTTTTTATAATACTATATGTAAAGTGTTTTGGTAGGACTATGCTCTACATGTGTATAGAATATGGTATTTAGGTTAATATGTATCATGTGAGCGCTCAGGGCGTTGATGAGCGCATGATAAACGTACATTATTATTATTATTATTATTAAAACGAAGAAAGTGTGCAAATATTTTCACCTCTGTTTTATATGGTTGTTCTGATAATACTGATACAGAAGAACACTCAGACTTTGAGCTTCTCCTCGATTTTCAGTTCTTAGGTCGCAGCAATGTTAGTGTGCTCTTTACCAACGAAGAGCACAAAACCGTAACTGGCTCGTAAGGCAGTTGATAGGCCCATTTGTGCCACACATTGCAGCTTGTTTCGCTCTGAATGAGCGACTTTGCTGGCTTGAGCATTGCACTGCCCAAATAGGCCCAGCGCCACCTGGCTAGTGTAGGGGAGATCATTTGCAGCTGACTTGAGCTTTGTCAAAGCCCCAAATATGGGCCCCGCGCCACAAGCGGGGCGATCCGGCTAAATGTAGTGGCAGGCAATAAAGTTCTATTGCATTATAGGTTATTGTATTATGATTATGGCTGTCATGGTTGACTGGGCGTTAAAACCAAGTATCTATCTATCCAGCCTTTTTCATGAGGTCACTGATTCAGACTGCGTAGATAAAATTTTAATAATTAAAAAAATTGACGGGCAGCTCTCACGGTGCTGTTTTGCACATTTAAAACGTTGATTTGATTTTGTTTTTAAATATAGGGCTAACGTTTCTTGAAAAAATCCTATGTGTCTTAAATATTATTATTGCTATAGCTGTTGTTGTTGTTGTTTAAAAAAAATCCATGCCTATCGATAGAACCTGTATATTTATTTTTCCTCTCTGGACTACACAGCAGAATGGAGCTGTCCTTTATCTGTCTCACCACAACGAACGGCTTAAATTTTCATCCTCAAATGGCGTGCAAAGAACCAGGTAAAACCAGATCTACTATTCTCGGGACAGTAGCCAAGACTGTGATTAAATACGTATTCGCCAGTCATCGTTGCCAGAGCCGCAGACTTGCAGGGGAAAAGTAAATTACGTCCATGGACCGGGCAGATCGAGACAGCAGAAAAGCGGAAGAAAGGGAGATAAACGCGTCTGCTGAAAGACGTCATCATGGAAAAACAATGTCTGCAAGACACGACAAAGAACTTCCGTACTCGATCTTTCGGAGATCATTGAAATTAGCGCGTGTCTCTGATGCAACTACATCCCTCCAAGCAAGCAAGCAAGCCAGCAAGCAAGAAAACATAAGCAAAACATTTATTTTCAAGGAAAAAACAATAAACAAACAAGCAAAATCATGCATGGGAACATAATTCGTTTTTGTATTGCTTGGTTGTTTGTTTGGGGGGGGGGGGGGGGGGGGGGGGGGGTGATCAGCTCCGCGCATGCGTCTTGACGTTTTGCCATCCTTTTGAAAATCTAAAGCTAGGCAATACAATCATACGCCTTCACAGAATCTTGGATGAGCAGAAACCTCGTGAACTAATTTCCCCATCGACATATCGTGGTGAGCATTGTTATGAGGCTTAACACAATGGAGTAAACATGCATGGATGGACACATGAACGAATAACACGAATGAATGAGTGAATGGCTGATATACAGATTTTTTTGATCAGCAAACGAAACCAGCATTTATCCTTGAACCACACCGGCATTTCGAAACCGGAAGCGACACGTCTGACTCTTTATTGTTCAGGGTAGCATGCACAACCCTTTGGTCACCGGAAGATCAACTTGCCAAAAGAGGCGCAGGCCATACTCATGACCGCACGACTTTCAAACCATCCCAGGACTACGAGCCTTGTAATAGACGATTTCCGGAAATAACAGGCGAAGATAATTTGACAGTGTTTTCTTACTCCGGGAGAGCGAAGTCCCCTGAATGGAGGCGGCAGCGGAGAAGAGCCGATTTGCGACAGTTTTAGATCTTCAGGCATGGACCTACTATAATCTGTACCAGACTACCAGCTGGGGGTATCTACAATCCGATCATGTTCCCCACGAACAGTGAGTGTTTGGTCGGCATGTTTGATGCCTTTTCTGCCTTTTGTTTACGGGTATCCGTCATCTTCCCCACGTGCTCACTGTACCCCCAACAAAAGCGTGCCTACTCTGCCCTACAGTAAGTATACATGGTGCTTAACTGCGCTACAAGTAAGTAAACATGGTGCTTAACGTCCACAGAAATCATACGGCTTATTAGGGACGGGCTTATGGACTATATACAGGTCCATGCCCGTAGGAACTTACCGAGTGCAGTCCCCTGGATTTCCGAAGATCGTCTATTGTGAATGTCACCATCCAACGAAACCCACCTGGAAATGCTTAACGTATCAATCTTCCATAAAATGTTTGCCATGAACAGACGAGTCAACGACAAGTATGCATTTGGGGTTGTTGTTTTCGTTGTTACAGCTTTCCCACCTGAACACTTTGGGGGGTCACCCCGAATATACAAACTGCACATTGACGAACGCATTCCGTGGGGTGAGAGGATTGAGGGTGTAACCGTTTAATTTTTTTTTTTTATTACCCCGCCACATGGGCAGCTACACACCATCTTCGTAGAATTCATCTTCATTTTTTTTTTTTTTTTTTTTAAGAGGGTGGCTGATTCAAACAAAGACAAAGAAAAGGCAAGATCATTCTTTTTCAGTCAGCAGCAAAAGAGCAATAAGACTAGATTCATGCGCCAGGCTCAAACACATAATATTATAATACATTATAACAATACTCTAAAACAGGGGCCAACAGCTAAATATCGTTGTTGTTGTTGTAGCGTTCCCCAGACGAACGCTGTTGGGGTAACCTGGTATTATATGCAATTGTACATTGACAAATGTATTCCATGGGGTGAGAGAGGAATGCCTGTGTGACTGGTTTTATTACCCTGCTACATAGGCGGCCACACGCCGTCTTCAGAGGACTTGTCGCCATTTTTGGAGGATGGATACTACTCTGCAAAAAGCTTATCGTCGCCGAAGGCAGTCTCCACATAACTATGCAGCGCATAACATTCTAATGTAGCCTTGGTGGTCTTGCTGGTGTGACCATGTTGTGACAGCCCAAGCCAAGGCGGCATCCAAGTATAACTGCTTAATTGCTATAACTGGTATACGTTATGCCGTGGAACCAAAGCAAGACCTGTAAACAATTCATTTTTACATCACTGTACAGTGATAACTGCCAAACATCCCCCTCCCTCCCCAGAAGAAAAAAAACGACAACCCACAACACAGAGGATTTTAATAACAACCGAATTTTCTTTTCAAGGATTAATAAAGTATTATTGTATTGTATTGTAATTCCTTCCTTCAGCCCTAATCTGCAGGGGGCTGCGGTGAGTGTCAGTAACGCTGTTACCTCAATTCGCCCGCATACTCCAATGCCTGTTAAACTAGATTCGGCGGTACTGGTCTGTGGACACTGTCTTGTCACTTTGTCCATCACAGTTACTGAAACATTAAAATGGCTCTCATCGCTGCCCATCTCAATGCAGGAGTCATTCTGGTGGTGACAGTGTAGCGGTAGGTATATAATCTCCCTCTCCCCCCCACCGCCATACCCCCTCCCCCTCATTCTCCCCGTCCCTAATAAGCCTTGTGGTTTTTGTGGACGTTAAGCACCATGTTTACTTACTGGCGACGGAACGCGAATATATATTTTAACTGCAGCCGTCTTTCGTCATTGCCGTGGTCGAAAAGAACATCGAGCTGAGGGAAAGTCTGGCTGAGGGAACATCGGGCCAAGGGAACATCGACCTGAGGGAACTAATCTGGCCGAGGGAACATCGGGCCAAGGGAACATCGACCTGAGGGAACTAATCTGGCTGAGGGAACATCGGGCCAAGGGAACATCGACCTGAGGGGACTAATCTGGCTGGGGGAACATCGGGCAAAGGGAACATCCACCTGAGGGAACTAATTTGGCTGGGGGAACATCGAGCTGAGGGAATTAACACCGGGCTGAGGGAACATCTAGCCAAGGGAACACAGGATATGGGAACATCGGGCCAGGGGAACACACGGATATGGGAACATCGGGCCAGGGGAACACAGGGATGTGGGAACATCGGGCCAGGGGAACACAGGGATGTGGGAACATCGGGCCAGGGGAACAAAGGGATGTGGGAACATCGGGCCAGGGGAACAAAGGGATGTGGGAACATCGGGCCAGGGGAACACAGGGATGTGGGAACATCGGGCCAGGGGAACACAGGGATGTGGGAACATCGGGCCAGGGGAACACAGGGATGTGGGAACATCGGGCCAGGGGAACACAAGGATGTGGGAACATCGGGCCAGGGGAATACAGGGATGTGGGAACATCGGGCCAGGGGAACACAAGGATGTGGGAACATCGGGCCAGGGGAACACAGGGATGTGGGAACATCGGGCCAGGGGAACACATGGCTGCAGCAGCGTCGGGCCAAGGGACATGGACTGGACTGACAGAACATATACCTGTGGGGAAATCGGTCTGCTGAGAGTTAAGTCGAGGGAGCATAGGGCTGAGTGAACATTGACATGTACGCACCCATTCTGTGCTGCGGTCGTAGCTTTATAGCACAACCCAAACAAAGATAACCCTTACCTCTTCAGCCGCCCCTCCCTTCCACCGCAATCCATGCTCCTTTACAGAATAACAACAGCAGCACTTAAGCAACAACGAGAACAACCACAGCCCAAACACGTAGGCAAGCTCAATGCAAACTGATAAGAATAGCGTTTATGTGTGCAGTGAATACACGAATGATTTGCTTCGTTTAATGTACGTTGGAAATGGATTTATGCTCAGGCAGCTGGGAAAAAATCTCGAATGACTACTGGAGAGTAAGACCAAGCATGAAAGAACAAGGAAAATGTACCCACCAAAAGAAAATAGGACACGGACATAACACAGTTTCAACGATTCAACATGAAATGTCTTCGTCATAAACAAAATAACTTATTCTAACAAAGATGACGGATAGACAAAAAAAGAAAGAAAAAAACAAAAGAAAAAAATCAGAAGACGATAGAAAGAAGGTCCTTCGTTTTGCTAACTGTGTTCATCTCGCTTCTTTCTTCTTCTCTTTATCATCTGTCCCGTCTTCTTTGTTAGGATTCGATACTTTGTCCCTGACGAAGACATGTTGTGTAAAAAACGTTGAAATATTTTTATGTTCGTGTCCCGTCTAGTTTTAATGAACACATTTTCCTTGTCTTTTCCGCTTCCTTATGAGGTCGTTTTCTTTCTGCTGAAAAATAAACCAGAGAGTAAAGTCAACGCGAGACGGTGCTATTTCCTGCGCGTGGTATATACTTCACCGTACTTGCATGGCTATTAACTCTCTTCATCTAATATTCTATGACCTTCACTGGTGGTACAGCTGTTTGTGGTCTTACTGTTGTTATTTGCAATGCTATAGAACTTGACATTGCTGTCATTATGATGTTCTGATGTTGCAGACCATGTTCTGCAGTTCTGCCCCCTCCATACAAAGAAGCACAGACACAGCGTTGGCCTCAACGAACCACACTTGCAGAAAAGTTCCGGGGCTTCATAGAGGACCGGCTGAAGACGACCAAATTCATCAACACCATCAAGACAGACGTCCGAGGACAATCCTGGAACGCCGAAGGAGAAGAAGAA
>JABMCL010002092.1:412500-425000 GCA_018857735.1 Alviniconcha marisindica | reverse complement strand
GCCACAGTAATGATTTGGCTCGTCACAGCATCGAGGACTTTGAGCCACAGTAATGACTTGGCTCGTCACAGTAGCGAGGATTCTCAGCCACAGTAATGGCTTGGCTCGTCACAGTAGCAAGGACTTTGAGCCACAGTAATGACTTAAATGGCTCGTCACAGTAGCGATGACTTTGAGCCACAGTAATGACTTGGCTCGTCACAGTAGCGATGACTTTGAGCCACAGTAATGACTTGGCTCCTCATAGTAGCGATGACTTTGAGCCACAGTAAAGACTTGGCTCGTCACAGTAGCAAGGACTTTGAGCCACAGTAATGACTTGGCTCGTCACAGTAGCGATGACTTTGAGCCACAGTAATGACTTGGTTTGTCACAGTAGCGATGACTTTGAGCCACAGTAATGACTTGGCTCCGTCGGGCTTCCTAAATTTGCTCGTCCAGTAGCGATGACTTTGAGCCACAGTAAGACTTGGCTCGTCATAAAAAAGGAAGAGAGGACTTTGAGCCACAGTAATGACTTGGCTCGTCATAGAAGAGAGGACGTTGAGCCACAGTAATGACTTGGCTCGTCACAGTAGCGATGATCTTTAGCCACAGTAATGACTTGGCTCGCCACAGTAGCGACGATCTTTAGCCACAGTAATGACTTAAATCGTCACAGTAGCGATGATCTTTAGCCACAGTAATGACTTAGATCGTCACAGTAGCGACGATCTTTAGCCACAGTAATGACTTATACCGTCACAACAACGAGGACCCTCAGCCACAGTAACGACGTGACTCGTCACATCGTCGAGGACTTTGAGCCGTCATAATAATCTGGTTCGTCATAGTGGCCACACACATTCAGTCGCAGTAATGACTTGGCTTCTCACAGCAGCAAGCACTTTCAGCCACTGTAATGAGGACTTTCAACCACAGCAGTGACTCGGTTCGTCACTTTCATCCGCAGTAATGACCTGGCTCGTCACAGCAAGAGTAATTACTTGGTTCGTCTCAACAGCGAAGATTTTCATGACAGATTGTCTCAGCAGTGTTCGGTGACTTTCACACACAGCAATGGCCTGGCTTCTCACAGAAGGGAGAACTCTCAACCACAGTAATGACTTGGATGGCCATATCTGCGAGGAGTTATGACTTGGTTCATAGTATCGACTACTTTGAACCACAGCGAGGACTTGGCTCGTCAGGGCTGCGACTACTTTGAACCACAACGAAGATTTAGCTCGTCACAGTATCGACTACTTTGAACCACAAAGATGAGTTGGCTCGTCACAGTATCGACTACTTTGAACCACAACGATGATTTAGCTCGTCACAGTATCGACTACTTTGAACCACAACGATGAGTTGGCTCGTCACAGTATCGACTACTTTGAACCACAACGATGAGTTGGCTCGTCACAGTATCGACTACTTTGAACCGCAACGATGACTTGGCTCGTCACAGTATCGACTACTTTGAACCACAACGATGACTTGGCTCGTCACAGTATCGACTACTTTGAACCACAACGATGAGATGGCTCGTCACAGTATCGACTACTTTGAACCACAACGATGAGTTGGCTCGTCACAGTATCGACTACTTTGAACCACAACGATGACTTGGCTCGTCACAGTATCGACTACTTTGAACCACAACGATGACTTGGCTCGTCACAGTAGCGACTACTTTGAACCACATCGATGACTTGGATCGTCACAGCAGAGAGTATTTTGAGACAATGATGAACTTTCGAACAAACAATGACTCGGATTGTCACAACAGCGAAGACTTTAAGCCACAGGGAAACCGCAGTAAAAAGTGTCAAACCGTGCATTTCAATACATACGTGGTTTGCAAACTGTAGGACGTTCAACCACGAGGACTGAAAGAAAATACTCATTTGATGGGAGCAGCAAAGAAAATGACCATCGGTTCTTCACATCTGGGAACAGTTATCACAGAGATGGTTATGTTCATCACAGGAACATGAGTCACAATAAAGACTTTAGTTTTGTCAAAGCAGGGAGTTTCATGACAGAGATGACTGTTCGTCACACCAAGGACTTCTACCCACAACGACTTATTTGATGATTACAGCAGGAACGTTAAGTCACGGAAATTACTTGGTTCATCAAAGCAGGGACTTAAATTCCAAGACATATATATTATGACTTTTGTCTTCATCTCACCGTAAAAGGGACTTCTTGCCAAGCGTGGCTCGTCACACCCACCACTAAGATGTAGGCAGACGTAGCCACAGTGATGCCTCAGTCCGACTCAGACCTCACCCGGGGCATACCGTACCTGTGCTGAATCCCACCTGCACATTTGCCTAAGCTATGTTCTTGCCGGGCTACGATCATTGCGTAGATTCAGGCACGCTCCCGCCCATCCTTAGGTGGCCCAGTGCGACGGACGGGACGTTATAAAGTCCAGGCACTCTTCTCAGCCCCGACGTGAACTCATGACTCATGTGTGAATGTTGATTTCGATCACCCCTTCTCCTCAGTTCCTAGGGAATTTCCGCTTGAGTCATCCACCATCAACATCCGCATCGCTCGCTGGCATGGGTCCCGCTGTCTCAATCCGATTCCCGTCTGCCACTTCGCTTCAGTCATCCCACCTGAATAAACTTATGTGTATGCACACCGATTGGAATCGATCTCGTATTCGAATCCATTACACACAGCGACTCAAGCGACGAGCTGTCCTCCAACCTGAATCACCTCTGCAAACGTATCCAAGTCCTCCTGCAACCTGCATCACTTCTGCAAGTTTACTTGAGTCATCCTCCAAACCGAATCACTCCTGCAAGTTGACGTCAGTCATCCTGCAACCTGAATCACTCTGTACATGAACCTCTCCAGCCTGAATTACCTGAGCAAGTGATTTGAGTCCTCTTCCAACCTGAATTACCCCCAGCAGGTTGACTGGGGTCCAGCGACATAAATCTTTATGTTGACTGGAATCGTCTTCGTATCTGAAACCCTCTTGCACATTGACTGCACAAACCTCCCCTAACCTGAATCCCTCGTGCAAACTGAGCGGAATTCTCACATAACCTGAATATTTCTTGCATATCAATTTACCCTCCGGCAAAATGAGCGGAATTCTCACATATCCTGAATATTAAAAAAAATAAAAATTGCACACCAACCTAACTGAATCCTTCTCCAGAGCGAAGCCTTAATTCCCATACACTGAGCCAAATCCTTCGAAAATGTTCACAATTAGAATCACCCCACCTAGCTATCATGGCCACTCCTTCCTGCACGCCTCCATCGTGTGAATCCCTCTTCCACGTCGAGTTGGGTCCTCAACCTCCTCTTCCTCCTATATATCAATCCTGGCTGCATGTCGATGGAATCAATCTCCACGGCCACCTCGCTGGACCGTCAGCTCCACGAAATGTCCTCTCCGTCGACCTGGTGGGTAATTTCCAGACCCTCCTCCTCGTATACACCAATCCTGGCTGGACCCTCAGCTCCCCGATATGTCTCCTATGCCGACCTGGTGGGTAATTTCCAGACCCTCCTCTTCCTATATACTACTCCTGGCTTGCACGTGGATGAAATGAATCTCCGCGGCCACTTCGCTGGACCCTCAGCTCCCCGATATGTCTCCGACGCAGACCTGGCTGGGGATTTGCAGACCCCCCTCCTCCTCATCCCGCATTATTAAGCCGCGGAGTGGTCCGGGGACTGGAAGAGAACGACTCCGGTGATGGTGACGGTGGCGGTGACGAAGCAGAACAACAGCACCCGGTCCGTGATCAGCGCCACCTGCTGCCACTCCACCTTGATGACGTCACGCTTGTCCTGTTCCATGACGCGGATCTCGTTCCGCTCTATAGTCTGGTAGACCTTTTGCAAAACCCGCGAGAACTGCGACTCAAAGTTGTCCCCGCTGCTACTCCCGCCCCCGGCCCCCACCGTGCCCCCCACCACCTGTGGCGGCGGGGGCGGGGGCGGGGGCGGTGGTGGGGTTGGCAGGAAAGCACAGGAGTGGCTGTTGCTGCTGGGGGGCTGGTGCATGTGCTGCTGCGTCGGCGGCGGCGGTGGCGGTGGCGGAAAGCCGCTGGTTCCGCCGCTGCTGTGGGAGGAGTGGTGGGGCAGGCTGTGGTGACTGTGGAGCTCGCTGTCCACCCGGATGTCCACCCGCCCCAAGTTGACGTGCTCCGCGCCTCGCTTGTACTCCTGCAAACGAGACGACGGAGAGTAGCGAGGTATGACAGACTCTAGCTGACACCGAGACCCACCCACAGAGAGAGAGAGAGAGAGAGAGAGAGAGAGAGAGAGAGAGAGAGAGAGAGAGAGAGAGAGAGAGAGAGAGGCAGACAGGCAGACAGGCAGACAGGAAGGAAAGGAAGACACTCAGGACAGACGGAGAGACGCGAGACATGACAGACTCTTGCTGACATTGAGACACGCACAAGCATGCAGGAAGGGCGGGCAGACAGAGAGAGAGAGAGAGAGAGAGAGAGAGAGAGAGAGAGAGAGAGAGAGACAGAGACAGAGACAGAGACAGACAGACAGACAGACAGACAGACAGAGACAGTGACAGAGACAGACAGAGAAACAGAGAGAGAGAGAGACAGAGACAGAGGACAGAGAGAGACACAGAGACAGAGACAGAGACAGACAGATGAAATTAGCACGCTCCGACTGCCACAACCAAAAAGAACAAATAACCGACTGAATCTTGACACTTAACCGACAAACAAGGGAAAAATTAATTAGAGAGAGAGAGAGAGAGAGAGAGAGAGAGAGAGAGAGAGAGAGAGAGAGAGAGAGAGAGAGAGAGTTGTAAACAGTTTCTAATAAATCTGTGAACAGTCAATTAGAAAAATACAAACAAACAGCTGATTGGGTCTTGACACTTAACCAGCAAACAAAGGAAACATTAATTAGTGCTCGAAAGAGAGAGTTGAATATATACCCATGAAGCTGTAAATAGTCTCTATAATCTCTCTGTCTCCCTCCATCACTGCCCTTTCTGTCTCCTCCTCCCTTTGCCCCTTAACTACATACAATGTACAATGTTTCAAGCGTCACTCACTGTTCAAGAACAAGTGATAATTTCTGGGCCAGGCAAAGGCAAAGGGGGGCGGGGATAGCTCAGTGGTTAGAGCGCCGGACTCGTGATTGAAAGGTCGCGGGTTCGAATCCCTGCAGGAGCGGCGGGAGAATTTTCTTCTCCAGGGTCGACTTTCTCTGCTGACTCTTATTTCGGTATCCGTTCCACCCCCGTGTTACCGCAGTAGCACGTAAAAGATACCGGTCATTCTGCCAAAAGTGCAGGTGGCAGGTTACAGCTAAACACGCATACACCTTACGTATGTGGCTTTGCATGAAGTGACATGGAGCATGGTTGTATGGTGTACACAGACCTTGCGCCGAGACGGCAGCAATTTCATGTGGCACCAGCCATGCCAGCGCTGTAAGTACACCACTTCGGTGGATATTCAACAAAAAAAAAAAAAAAAAAACGCGCTATAGAAAGATGGTCACTCATGTAGAATTGCATGCGAGCGCAGTGAGTCTGCTCAAGAGAGCGGAGAACAGCGCTATATAAGCGATCATCAATCAATCAAACCCGAGGACCTACTTACCACAACAGGTGAAATGTCCGGCTCACACTGTGGCGCCATTTTGTATCGGATGTAGGAAGAGCTCCCCGCTGTTCCGTTACACTCCGGTGTGAACTGAAATCACCATCGTCGTCGCCGTCATCGTCATCATCAACAATGCCATAATCATCGACGCCATCAACAACAAAAACAACAACAACAACAACAACGTCATCATCATTATCGTCATCATCAGCACCAAATTTTGTCATAATTATGATCACCACCAACATCATAGTCGTCGTTGTCAGCAGTAGCAGCATTTTTTAATGCCGTCGTCATCATCATCGTTATCGTTGTTATCAACGTCATTATCATCAGACCCCGATCCTTCTCACTGCGGGAGAATATGTAGGTTACACGTGTACCATTTGTGCGTGCATTCATATTCAAATAGGCTAAGTCTTCAGAAAAAAGCGAACACACGCGCATGCGCACACAAAGACAATAAACACACAGCATACACACACAAAAAGACAATACAGAGAGAGAGAGAGAGAGAGAGAGAGAGAGAGAGAGAGAGAGAGAGAGAGAGAGAGAGAGCAAAAACACACACGAGCACACACACACACCCGCATATGTACACACACACACACACACACACACACACACACACACACACACACACACACACACACACACACACACACACACACACACACACACACACACACACACACACACACACAGAGGCACAGGCACAGGCACAGGCACATGCACCGTAAGTTTCACTCACAATAGCGGTTTCTTCACTGTACGGGGAGGACTCGACGCGGATGCAAAAGAGCTTGGCCAGGAACTTGAAGCAGATCATCTTTATAATAGCGGGCACCTCCCTGCCCCGCTGACCCTTGTGGTGGATGTTGAGGGTGAACACTGTCATGCCCGTGGCGAAGGACACGAGGAAGATCGTCATCCCGTAGTAGATACCTAGAACACAGCAAGGACCATCAACGTCCATTGTCGTCACGCCAAAGAATGATCAACGTCATAAATATATCGTCATCCCGTAGTATATACCTAGAACACAGCAAGGACCATCAACGTCCATTGTCGTCACGTCAAAGAATGATCATCGTCATAAATATATCGTCATCCCGTAGTATATACCTCGAACACAGCAAGGACCATCAACGTCCATTGTCGCCACGCCAAAGAATGATCACCAACGTCATAGAGCGTCATACCGTAGTAGATACCGCAATGCCCATCATCGCCACGTCAAAGAATGATCACCGATGTCATAGACCGTCATCCTATACCTAGATACATTGCTGACAACAAGGACCATCAATGCCCTCGCCACCACGTACAGGAATGACACAAACATCATCACAAGAATGATTATGGATGGTGTTGCCATTCTGTGCACAAGATACACATGCAGGACAAGGATGATCCTCAACATTTATCGTCACCGCGTACAAGAATGATCACCGACATCATCGTCGTATTGACCTAGGCCTACGAGAATGATCATGGACGGTATAAAAAAAAAAGTGAAAGAAGGTGAAAGGACGTTTATTAACCAATGACGTTGAAACGTGCACAAGAATTTCTCTTGATGACGTTCCATTCATACAGTGCATGAACAAACAGTACAGAAAAAATACAAGCCATGAATAAACAGTTATAAATAAATTTAATTCGCAACAGGCTAACAGTATTTCCGTCAGTACACCATCGCAGTATGTACCAGCAGAACAAGATCATCACCGTTCAACTTTACCACGTGCAAGAGTGACTTATACCAACGTCAGCATTGTCATCAGGCAGCTAGGCCTACAAAAGGATCGTGGACGTTACTATCATTTTGTAATATAAAACAAACGCCTGATATAATTTTGAGTTGTTTGTTACAAACTTACTGCCATTTGAGCACCAAAGAAAAACTGTCAGCTAGCTGATGGTTTCCGGAGACATATGGTGTAACCAGTTATGGCAGTGGTTGGAGGAAGGATACTGTAACCAGTGCTTGGAGTTTGCCACGCCGCTTGGCAACGACGACAATGACTTATCGGTCACTGGTCTTTCTCCTGGGACCTACTCAGTTGGTGTGTATATATGTATATACGCCTACACCAAAGACTCTCCGCTGGGGCTAGCCTTTGTCTACACCAACGAGGCAGCAGATCGTATTATAGGACGAATGTCGTTACGTACGTGCCTCAGAATCCACGGACAGTCGATCATAATCAGGTCGTGAACTATGCTGCCAGAAGATGAGGTCACAGGCATTGTAGAGCGCTATTCTCAAACGTGCCAGTCAGTGACAGCTTTGTAGTGTTAGGTATACACGCCATAAATAACTCGTGTAATTATATATATACTCCCTCGAACCTCAGCATCGTGGGATTTCGGTCCGTGCCACTGAACATGCAGACAGCTAGAGCCGAGGGACAAGATGAACTCATCTGTGTGTTTAACGAAGGTATACACATGTATATCGCTGGTGGTCTGGTGGTCAGTCAATAAGTCCTCTACCAAAGCACACAAATGGTTAGAATAAAAGTGCTTTGTTACAGGACGCTGGCAGTCAACTTTGTTTCAGATCAACCTCCCCAAGAAATAGGTCGCCCTGCTCATCTTCACAAGCGACTGATGCAGATTCCCGTGTAGAGTGCATGCGGTATACAAATAGCTCCAAAACATTGTGTCACAACAAACAAAACTAGTTAAATTAGAGCTTGGAAGATGACACATGAACACAACAACAAAGACCTGAAACGCCTGCGGTGATTCTCACCTGACATGCGAGTAAATACTGAGTACACGAATTCCACGAAAGGTGTATCCTCTGAATCATGACAATGAATCAGACATTACTCACAAGTCTACAGTCGCTGATGAACTGTGTTTTGTTCTTGTACTGAAAACATTTTTTTCTTGAGAACCTGTTTCCAGATATGTCAAGCAAATACAAACCACAAAGAAACTACGGGAGGAAGATGAATGAATGAATGAATATTTATATGTAGCGCACAAAAAAATTCCACACAAAATCCTTGCGTGTTCACAGCGCCAGATACACACAGGAGGTTAACTCTCTAACACCCAAGAACTCGCTAACTAACTGACCGATGAGAGGCAGGACATTGGAGGTGGGAGGCATGTTCTCTGTGACCAGCATCATGAACACGGTCATGGAGAGGAGCGTGGTGATGCCCATCGTCACCTTCTCGCCGCTGTCGCTGGGGATGTAGAAGCCGAGCAGCGCCACCAGCGTGATGAGGATGCAGGGCACGATCATGTTGAAGATGTAGAAGAGGGGCCGCCGCTTGATGATGATGTAGCACGTGATGTCCGGGTACGGCTCCTGAAGCACACAGCCGCAGAGTGGGCTTGTGAAGTAGCGTGTATTGCAGAACAACACAGACAGGCAGACACGCGCACACACACAACCGTACACACACACAACCGTACACACACACACACACACACACACACACACACACACACACACACACACACACACACACACACACACACCCACACACTCGCACCACACACACGTACAACACACACACACCACACACACACACACACACACACACACACACACACACACACACACACACACACACACACACACACACACACACACCACCACACACCGCACCAACACACACACACACACACACACACCATATCACACACACACACACACACACACACACACACACACACACACACACACACACACGCGCGCGCACGCGCACGCACACGTCGCACACATGCACGCACGCGCACGCACGCCACGCACGCACTCGCACACACTCGCACACGCACACATACACGCACGCACGCACACGCACAACACACACACACACACACACACACACACACACAACACACACACACACACACACACACACACACACACACACACACACACACACACACACACACACACACACACACACACACACACACACACACACACACACACACACACACACACTTAATCGGAGGGCGGAAGAAAGTCAAAATTCTGAGTGAAGCGTACGTTTCCCTCCCTACTTCCCACCCTCTCAGGCTTGCTGTTACGACCCCGAGCATCGCCTTCCGTCCACAAACCTGGACGTGAAGGCAGCAAGCAAAGAGGCTGTCCCACACACCAGTGGCAAATATGTATCCATAAGCAGTCCAGGAAATTAAGCCTGATTGTTTTCCCACAGTCGTGGTCTGGGAGCTCTCCTCGGTGACTTTGCCCTTTGCAAGGAGTCACACAGCCCAAAAGGGCAACATCGCTATTGGGCGATTCAGCGAAGCTGGTTTGCTAGAGGGAATGCGCTTTGTAATCTTTCGCGCAAGTTGTCGCGAGAGGTCGCAGCGCACCTCCGGGCCGATTTCTGAGTAGGCGTTGCTTCACGCTGTGTATAACAGTGGAAGTTGAACCTAGAATCGCGAAGCAGTACAAATGCCAGTACTGTTGCAGTTGCAAAAATTACCGTGGAAAGGGGATGGAGGGCGGAAAAAAAAGTGTCTTTGCGTCGTTTTTTGGCTGACCAGAAGATCAAGAGTTCGTAGAAAAAATGCCTTTAAAGTTGGCAGTGTAAAATTCGCAAATTCACTGTCACCGCCTTCCATTGTGAAGAAAGTACGCACCGGAAGTAAAAGCAGCCAAGGGACTTAAGCGATGCCGGGCAAAAGTCAAGGGAGTTAACAACCCCACCTGAATCGCCCGATATGCCCACCTTACTGCCGAACCCTGGCAGCCATACCATTGCTTGAACACACGAAAATACCACACTCACTCATAGAACGAGTAGCGCTGCTCTTGCGGCTGCTGCACGTGCCTTACCCAAATAAGGCGACCCGACTTTACCGCAAGGGACAAATAAGTACTAAAATAAAATACCTTTTCGGTGGTGACGGTATGTGATACATACGCTCCTTCTCTCCCTAACCGCCTAGGGGTTCGATCCGCTCCATAATTAAAATTAAGCCTGCCCTCTTCGGAAACAGCGTTTGAAAACAACATTTTCAGCGGTCAGTAGCCTGTTCTGCGCTCCATATACCGCGTGTGAGAAAGTTCCCGACTTTTTGTTTTTTGTTTTGTTTTTTTAAACAAGTTCACGAGACGAGTGCACCTGATTAGAATGACGCCAGCAGGGGAATGCCGGAGGCACAACTGCAACCGAAGTCCAGGGCGAGACGTGCATGCCATGACCCGTGTTACAAGCAGTTCGCATGCAGGAAACAACTCAGAAGGACACCTTTCTCCAACCATCCCCCCCCCCCCACCCCCACCCAAGAACTATAGTAAAAAGAGACTGGAGCAACCTTCCCCAAGAGAGTCCAAGCCTCCACCATTGACATCTTCATCACGAGGGTGTCAAGTCGCCATATTTGATTCAGCTGCCCCCCTATCTTTTTTTTTCTTTTTTTCTTTTTTCTTTCTGCATTTTCTTCTTTCTTTTCTTGGCCTGCTTGCAACTTTTTTGTATCCAGCACCCCCCCACCTCCACCCACCCCAACCCCCCACCCCAATTCCGCTCCCCCCTCCTTTCCCAAACAATGGTAATGGTCTGTCTGTTGACCCCGAGTGTGAACGGAAGAAGAGGACGAAGGACAGATCGAGGTCACACGAGTGGCTGGATGAAAGCCACTGATCTAGAAGTACGTGGACGGCGGCTCGCCAGTCGAGAGTGCTGATCAGAATGAGGCAAACAGTCCGCCATGTTGAGCAGATCGGCTGTTCTCTCGTGGACTGCTTAGAGGGAAGGAAAGAGCGGGTCTTCAAGTTAGCTGGAATAACTTTGTCATCACGTACGGCTTGGGGCTGGAGTCGCCGAGGTTGCCTAGCAGAGCGGCAAAATGGATTCACCTTTCACAAGGGAGTGTTTTGTTGGTCACTGATGTGTGTGTGTGTGTGTGTGTGTGTGTGTGTGTGTGTGTGTGTGTGTGTGTGTGTGTGTGTGTGTGTGTGTGTGTGTGTGTGTGTGTGTGTGTGTGTGTGTGTGTGGTGTGTGTGTGTGTGTGTGTGTGTGTGTGTGTGTGTGTGTGTGTGTGTGTGTGTGTGTGTTGGTTGAGACATGCAACATGGCGCCCGCTCAGCTTCAGCGCCGTGGCCGCTGTAATCATCCAAGGCACTTTTAGATCAGTGGTTGAGACATGCAACATGGTGCCCGCTCGGCTTCAGCGTCAGCGTCATGGCCGCCATAATAATAAACTATCCATGCACTTTTAGACTCATAGTTCAGGAGCTGTGTGAGAGTCGAGGTGGCCGTCCTGGGCTGTCCGTTCTAACGAGCCTTCTGGTTTCCGTGGACGTAAAGCTATATTGAACCATGCTTCGGCATTGGTCTCAGCTTGTCCCTAATATGTCAACTGACATCTGAGGACATTAAGCAACACTACCTACCTACCTACCTACCTACCTACCTGCCTACCTACTTTTAGACGAGAGGGAGCTAATCAGCACGCCAACACACAAACACACCTTGCAGCAAGAGTAGAAGCGGACGTTCCGCTCCACCAGCATGGCCGTCAGCTCCCACTCGCTGTTGGGGATGTAGTTGGACGTGTCTCCCTCGGCACTGTTCATGATCAGGTTGATGTTGAAGCCGTCGTAGGTCCAGGAGGCGAACCACAGCGAGCAGTTCTGCCAGTCGAAGGGGAAGTAGCGCACGTTGATGGGGCAGGACGACTTGAAGATGAACATGCACAGCCACGTGACGTTGCCGTCGTTGGTGACGATGACGTTGCTGCTGATGGAGGAGAAGTGCGAGGAAACGTCCGCGCTGAAATGCGACGCAGAGGAAGGAAGCAGTCAGTCAAGGCCAGTGCGATTGCAGGCCCGTACCGATATGCAGTGCGAGGGAAGAAGGAGTCGACTACGGTGTGTGTGTGTGTGTGTGTGTGTGTGTGTGTGTGTGT
>JABMCL010002092.1:405000-410000 GCA_018857735.1 Alviniconcha marisindica | reverse complement strand
GATGTATGGCACGTGTTCATCTGGCGCTGTGAGCACGCTGTGTTTTGTGTGGAAATTCTCACGTATAACGTTTCAATACTCATTCATGCCTATATGTATATAAATAATGCCTGTAATTTGATATCTGTTCATCAGTAGCTTAGCAAGGGCTAGTTGTCAGACAGGTTTTTGAATGAACCTAAACTACAATCCTTGTAAAATAAAGTTTTCGAGTTCGAGTTCGAGTTCCCTTCCTCTCTCTTTCTCCCCCCTCTCTCTCCCTCCCTCTCTCTCCCTCCCTCTCTCTTTCTCTCCTCTCTCTCTCTCCCCCCTCTCTCTCCCTCCTTCTGAGGGATGGATATAAAATGACCTGGTCTTCTCATACCTCGTAAAATAAAGTTTATTCATTCATTCTCTTTCTCTCCCCTCCGTCCCTCTCTCTCTCTCTCTCTCTCTCTCTCTCTTCTTTCTCTCTCTCTCTCTCTCTCTCTCTCTCTGCATGCTGTCACGACAACCGTCGTTTTCGCGATCGAATCATTTCAGCCTGACAGTAAAAAGTACAACAAACATTTTTATCGGACCTGTTTAAACTCGTGCGCCTTGGGGTCGCAAGAGGAAATGATATTTCCGTGAGAGAAATCGTCCTGGGATGGTGGGGCCTGGGCAACGGACAGGACGTTAAAAATCCAGTTACTAACGAACCGTTCAAAGTCATTCTTCTGCAAGTGAATCAGATGAAAGCTAAACTACAGCCGAAAGCTGAGTCGTTTCATTCTTCATTCTTTGTTTGTAGAGTAACAATTTGTTGCCTGCTCACAAAAAGGGGTATATCCCGAAAACGTGCGCACGTTTTTGTGTTGCCCTTTCTTGTCCTGGCTTTCTTTCTAGACGTTCAAAAAACGTTGGTGTTGAAAATTTTACTATAGGAATGAGTAGTCACAGACTACAAAATTGAAAATACTATTATATATATGTTTTAGACAGCTGTTCTTTATGTGTTATACCTGCTCTGTTTTTAATGTGTTCAACTTAATTTAACTAAATTGTTAATGTGGCAGCTAGAGCTGGTGTGAGCGAAGAAAAATTTCTGTTTAATTGTTATGATTGCAACGGACAATAAAGTATTTTGAATATAATATTTGTTGAATTTCGAGCTATCGTTAATACAGACCAAAGGCGTATTCACATTGGATGCTCGGACCAGTTCAACAGACAGTCAGTTTTACACACTTGCCACATCCCACCAAAGGCGCGTAAAGACCTCCACTGAGTGCAGAAAGTTCACCATTTCTCCCAGCTTTGCGTGTGAGTAAATCAGTAAGGAGGGATGCCCCAAAATGCCATTTTTTGTTGAGAAAAAAACTAAAATTAGAAAAAGAAGAAGACAAAAAAGCAGACAGCAGGCTCATTGCCAAATATAGAGGCCAAAGGGCCTGGAGATGTCAAAAAAGTGGCCAAATAAAATGTCAGTGATTTGACAAGTCATTATACGTTTATTCTATTCCCCCAATCCCACCCTCCCTGCTGTGGGATTTTTATATCAAATGTTAAACGATTTGCACTTTCTACGTGTTTAAGTTTCGGAAACGTTTTGGCTAGAATTTTCATGTAGAACATTATATGCTCACAGACAGGAAAGAAAATTTTAAACTAAAAATGAACTGGACGTAATCATTTCGTACAGGAATATTACTTCTAGGCGAACTTTGTTTTGCAGATAAAATCGTAGTTTCTCATTTGTACAAATGGATGGAAAAACCAACACAACCAACAACTGTGAATGGGGGTATGGGGGTGGGGGGGGCTGAAGGAAAAACAACAACAACAACTCCCCCTCCCCCAAAACAACAACAACAACAACAACAAACAAACAAACAAACAACACAAACAACACAAAAACAACACAACAACTCACAATAACAACACAACAAAAAACAAAAAACAAACAAACAAAACAACAAAACAACAAAAACAGGAGGGTGGGCGGGGGGGGGGGTGTCTGGGAACTGCTACACTTAACTAAAAGCTGCTTTGGCCATTTCGCAGGGCCTTAACTGCTACCACTGACGAATGCAAACTAGACCGAGAGCCCTTTTTGTTGCCTGTATTTGATTAAAGTATATATATATATATATATATATATATATATATATATATATATATATATATATATATATATATATATAATATATATATATATTTATATACTCACTTGTTGTAGAGCAAAATGTCTGGCCGGACCTTAATTGGTACCACTGACGAATGCAAACGAGTCTGAGAGCACCTTTTGTTCACCTGGCTTGTCTGGCATATACTCACTTGTTGTAGAGCAGTATGTCTGGCCGGACCTTAATTGGTACCACTGACGAATGCAAACGAGTCTGAGAGCACCTTTTGTTCACCTGGCTTGTATGGTATATATACTCACTTGTTGTAGAGGAGTATGTCTGGCCTCCACACCTCATCATAGGGCACCCGGACCACCCGGATTCCGCCGTACTTGTCCGGGTCCCACTGCAGTCCCACGTCTGTCCAGATCTGCCAGCCATACGACCACAATGGTGCACATGGTCCAATCATATGAATCGAGTTGGAGCAGCGTGTGTGAAACAACATGAACATAATGGCGTTATGATGAAATAATAAAGAAATCTTAAATCTTGAATGGTTGAATCAGTCTAAACGTGTCGTAATGATGAGTGGATGCATGACGTCATGACATGTGATGCAATTTAATATGACATAAGGACGTGTGACGACGTGTGACTCAATGACGTAAAAACAGTGTCAACATGGCGTAGTGATGTGTGACGCAGTGCATATATGACGTAAGTGACATGTGACGAAGTGTGACCATGGATCAGTGACCTGAAAACGGTGTTAACATGGTGTAGTGATGTGTGACGCTATGTCAACATGACATATCGACGTGTGATAGGGCATAGCGTAATGATGTGTGACGAAGTGTGACCAATCAATGATGTGCAAAACAGATAAATCATGACGTAATGACTTGTGACGCAGGTCTGGCATGGCGTAATGATGTGTGACGAAGTGTGACCAATCAGAGATGTGCAAAACAGATTAAACATGACGTAATGACTTGTGTTGCAGGGCTGGCATGGCGTAATGACGTGTGACCAAGTGTGACCAATCAATGATGCGCAAAACAGATTAAACCTGACGTAATGACTTGTGACGCAGAGCGGGCATGGCGTAACGACGCGTGACGCAGTACGGGCAATCCGTAATGACGTGTGACCACTAACAGTGAGCATGACGTAATTACGTGTGACGACGCTGTATGACGTAATGATGTGTAAAACAGTGTGCACTTGTAGTAATGACGTGTAAAATGCTTTGGACATTGCCATATGACGCCTGAAACAGTTATAAACACGGCACCGCGGCGTGTGAATGTGGAATTAATATATGACACATGAAACCCGGCGAACACGGATTGATGATGATTGAAACAGTAAGGACATGACGCAACAGTATAGTGTGAAGTAGTGTAAACACGTATTCACGATACAGGGTTCTAGCTCATATTAGGTTGCAATGACACGTAAAAAGGCATAAACATGGCGCAGACACAGATCTGTTTACATCGTGTGAAGAAAGATTTAGTGTTTGTGATGACAATTATTGTAATATCATGTAAAACACCGTAGATGTGGTGTACGTGCTCACGAATAAATTTTACACATGACTTACTGACGAGCGGATCAACAGAAGGACAGGCAGACAGCAGGCAGGCGAACAGACAGGTCGATAGACAGAGGGGCAGACAGACAGACAGACAGACTGATATGCAAAGAAGTCTGAAAAGTAGACAGTCGGGTAAATACAGACCTGATTTAGCCAACAGTTTGTAGTCAGGATCTGGTTCTTCATGTCCTGAAACAATCAAAGACTTGACCTGAGAATGAGGCAAGTACTACTCAAATGGAAGTCACTTCCTAACGATCAGTTATAAGCATATGTGAAACAGACTGTCAATCAAACTGAAAAAGAAAGGCAGACACAGACACAGACAGACATGCAGACAGACAGACAAGAGAGAGGCAGACAGATAGACAAAGGGAGAGACTGACAGACAGACAAACAGACAGAGAGCGAAAGAGATAGACAGAGACAGACATACACACAGACAGACAGAGAGAATAACAGAGACTGAGCAGTCAGAGACACAGAGAGGTGGGGAGAGAGAGAGAGAGAGAGAGAGAGAGAGAGAGAGAGAGAGAGAGAGAGAGAGAGAGAGACAGACAGAGAGACAGACAGACAGACAGACAGACAGACAGACAGACAGACAGACAGACAGACAGACAGACAGAGACACAGACAGACAGACAGACAGACAGACACAGAGAGAGACAGACAGAGACAGAGACAGAGCCAGAGAGAGACAGAGACAGAGCAAGAGAGACAGAGAGAGACGCAGAGAGAGACAGAGACAGAGACGCAGACAGAAAGACAGGAAGACAGAAAGAGAGACACAGAAAAAGAGAGAGTTTCTGGCTCGCGATGCGTGCCTTTAGCACAGGTCTTTTCCCTACTTCATTCATTGCTTTAAAAAAGAAAGAAAAAGAATGTGTACCTGACCTCTTTTCCTTCAAGAAAAAGAGACGCCATTTACAAATGAGAGCTAATGACCCTTTGAATGTGAAAATGATGGCTTTAGGCTGCCAAAGGCCGATTCTAATACTGACATTTTACCCTTACTGATGAACCACACCGTCGCGCCTGCTCGGATTGAAGGAATAGGTGTGTGTGTGTGTGTGTGTGTGTGTGGTGTGCGTGCGTGCGTGCGTGCGTGCGTGCGTGCGTGCGTGCGTGCGTACGTACGTGCGTGAGAGCGTGGTTGGATGCGTGCTTGTGTTCGTGTGCGTGAGTGTGGTTGGGGATGTGCGCTCGCTTGGCTGCTATCGCATGCATGCTCTTCTTCGTTTTGTTGTTTTTGTCTGGTCTCTCTCTCTCTCTCTCTCTCTCTCTCTCTCTCTCTCTCTCTCTCTCTCTCT
>JABMCL010002092.1:387500-397500 GCA_018857735.1 Alviniconcha marisindica | reverse complement strand
CGCTGCTTCAGCTTCACCTAATAGTGTAGAAGTAGTCCCAACTTTCCTAACGGCTCTTCCACTAGTAATAGGAGGCAGCCATAACTATGTGCGCAGATTCCGGTTAAAAAAAGAAAAAGAAAAAAAAAGAAAAAAATTGAAAGAAAGAAGAAGAGAAAAAGAAAAAGAAAAAAAAGTAAAAAGAAATAAAGGAGAGAGAGAGAGAGAGAGAGAGAGAGAGAGAGAGAGAGAGAGAGAGAGAGAGAGAAGAAAAAAGGCAGTATGCAGAACAGATCTAGATCAACGAAGAATTGAGAGTGGCAAACTGTGCATTCCATGTTTTTAGTTGCAGTCAGAGAAAACTAAACGTTCTTCTTATACTTTTATTTTTTATTTTTAATGTTTTACGCCCAGTCAACCCGGATGGTTGCATCAGGGCGAGCGAAGGCAATGCTTGGAAGCAATGTTGGTGTGGAGTCCGCAAAATGCTAGAAAATACCGACACAAAGTTAGAGGCAATATTTATCGGCTTGATAAACTTTTCGTCCTCCGAAAACTGTACTTATCTATTCGTTTCATTACTGCGATAAAAAGCCGACAGGCGAAAATACTGCGACTGATCACCTTCGTTTCATGCGTCCAACGCCTCTCACGCAATGCCATCGCAAACTGTGTCCAAAGAATATTAAACACCAAGGACAGAATGAACACAACATAGAGGTAAAACAGTAAAAATCGGATGTAAGGCATACTATAAGCATTCTATGCTGCTTCGGAATCAGACCGTTTGAGGATAAACACTTTGTGAGCAGAAGGTTGTGAACAGAAATGAGGCTGTACTGATTTTGGATTCACTTGTATTCACCGTCACTGAACTGCACTCTTCAGTGGTTGTCACTCGGAGTGGTGCCAGCGAAACTCCACAGCGAAATCACTAGACATTTCAGACGCACTAACGTTCCCCCCACACCCTCACCCCCGCCAACACACACACACATTGCCCTCCCCTTCCCTCCCCCCAAAACAACAACAACAAAACAAAAAACAAAAAACAAACAAAAAACTAAAACAAGATGAAGAAAATAAAGGAATCGCTCTACTACAGCTCGAAAGCGCAACTGGTTGATTTCAAACCGACGTGGATAAACGCACGGTTAAATTTGCGCATGCGTACCTTGTGTATCACATTTGTAAATTCAGAGAATATGCACAGCACTGTTCATATATCTATATATACAACGCATCAGGTAGTCAGAATCACTTCACACATGGTGCCTATGGATATATGCGCACTAAGGAAGGCCTATATAATGCGCTCCATCCTGTGTCTTTCAGAGGTTTCCCCCTGCTGCATTTTCGAAACGTCCGATCTAGCTATCTCTGTGTGTCTCAGTCAGTCTGTCTGTCTCTCTGTCTGGCTCTCTGTCTGGCTCTCTGTCTCTTTCTCTGTGTGTGTGTGTGTGTGTGTGTGTGTGTGTGTGTGTGTGTGTGTGTGTGTGTGTGTGTGTGTGTGTGTGTGTGTGTTGTGTGGTGTGTGTGTTGTGTGTGTGTGTGTGTGTGTGTGTGTGGTGTGTGTGTGTGTGGTGTGTGTCTCTCTCTCTCTCTCTCTCTCTCTCTCTCTCTCTCTCTCTCTCTCTCTCTCTCTCTCTCTCTCTCTCTCTCTCTCTCTCTCTCTTTGCGTATTATGATTCTTCATAATTATTCATTTCATTTCTGTCTTCATCTTAACTCCAAACGCTTCCCCTTTTCTTGATCCTACCTTTTCCCCCCCCCCCCCCCCCCCCCCCCCCCCCCCCTCCTTTCGTCAGCTCACTTTTTTTTTTAAATTAACGTTCGCCCGTTAAACGTCTCACATACTAGGCATTAAAAGCCAATTTCCCCGTCTTCTTTTTAACCTTGATTAATTTCACCCCCCATCATCATCACCTTGTTTACAAAAATCCTGGGACACACCTATGTCCACCCCTTCATCTTCACCATTTTTATAACGATCCTGGGACACATACCCATATTCACCCCTTCATTTTCATTTCGTTTATAACGATCCTGGGACACATACCCATATCCACCCCATCATCTTCACCTTGTTTATAACCATCCTGGGATACATACCCATGTCCACCCTTCATCTCCACTTTGTTTATACCCACCCTGGGACACATATCCATGTTCGCCCTTCATCTTCACATTGTTTATAACGACCCTGGGGATACAGTTACCGCTGTGTATAACGACGCTGGGGAAACAGTTACCGCTGTGTATAACGACCCTGGGGATACAGTTACCGCTGTGCATAACGAACCTGGGGAAACAGTTACCGCTGTGTATAACGACCCTGGGGATACAGTTACCGCTGTGTATAACGACCCTGGGGATACAGTTACCGTTGTTTATAACGACCCTGGGGAAACAGTTACCGTTGTTTATAACGACCCTGGCGAAACAGTTACCGTTGTTTATAACGACCCTGGGGAAACAGTTACCGTTGTTTATAACGACCCTGGCGAAACAGTTACCGTTGTGTATAACGACCCTGGGGAAACAGTTACCGTTGTGCATCGTTCTCTTCACCGTCGTCACCTTTCCAACGATGGCCGGATCTAGGTGCCAATGTTCACTTCTTCATCAGCTACCTTACTACCTCCATCCCTCTGTCTATCTGCCTCTGTCTGTCTGTCTGTCTGTGTCTCTGTCTCTCTTTCTCTGTTTTTCTCAGTCTCTCTCTCTCTCTGTCTGTGTCTGTCTGTCTCTGTGTCTGTCTCTGTCTCTGTCCGTCTCTGTCTCTCTCTCTCTGTCTCTGTCTCTCTCTCTCTCTCTGTCTCTGTCTCTCTCTCTCCCCTCCCCTCAAGGACTAGTTGTTAGGTTTTGACAGAACCAAACCTACAATCCTTGTAAAATAAAAGTTTTCAAGTTCGAGTTCTCTTTCCCTCCCTCCCTCCTCCCCCTTTTTCCTCCCTTCCTCCTTACCCCCCCCTCCCCCCCCTCCCCCCTTCTCCCTGCCCCCTCCTCCCCCCCCCCTTCTCTCTTTCTTCAAAACGAGCCGCAGTCATTCTTGTAAAATTTGCCTACTCGGTGCACTTGCGCAGCCACACCCCAAAAAGCCATGCGCCAAAAGTGCAAATTTGCAAGTTTATCAGATGAATAAATCAAGCAGCGCCATTTACGAAATACGTTCCCTGCTAGGCGCGTACTCGCTGTCGTTTTCCTGCAACCACCCGAATGAGTCTGCCGGGACCCACTAAACCGTGGAGGAAGTGTGAAGGGGCACGCATCAGGGATGAGTCCGCGGAGACCCTTTCACAAGGAGCTCTGGATGCGCGGGAACCACTGGCAGCTTATCAAGGAAGTCTTTTAGGCCCGGGGATTGGCCGAGGACGCAAAGGACCCACCAGGGGGCGCTAGCTGTTCGGCTCGTCCTCGTAAAAGAGATGTGATGAAAACCTGGGACGCTGTTTTGGCTGTTTGTTGTTGCCGTCGCTCTAGTTCGTGAGCGGCCCTAAGATTGTGGTAACGGCTTTATCAGTCTGCTGCGACTGCGCGAACAGCTGAAGCTTAGGAATGCGTGCTTCCCATAAAACACGGCAAGTTTCTGCAAGTAGGCATGAGCAGTTCCTTTAACATTCTCTTCACACACAAAAAAAGTTTACCTTACTCGTTTCATTTCGTAGAAGCCAAAGCAAGTGTTTTCTTTTCCTCGCCAATGTTAATAAAGCGGATAGTCTTTGTAAGGTTTGTTTTCTTCAAAGCGGCTACACATTTCTGGAACATGATCGGTGAAACATAAAATGGCTTTATTTAAAGAGAGAGAGAGAGAGAGAGAGAGAGAGAGAGAGAGAGAGAGAGAGAGAGAGAGAGAGAGAGAGAGAGAGAGAGAGAGAGATTGTGGTGTGAGAGAGAGAGAGAGAGAGAGAGAGAGAGAGAGAGAGAGAGAGAGAGAGAGAGAGAGAGAGAGAGAGAGAGAGAGATTTTGTTGCTTAATGTCCACGGAGGCGAGAAGGCCTAATAGGGACGGGGACGAGTGGGAAAAGGGAGGCAGAAGAGTTAAACGTCGAAACAGGCGCCAACCTGGAAGACCAAGGCTGCCGTGGACCGCGCCAGAACAACAAAATGTTAAGGCAGTGTCCGTCCGGCGTTGCGCAGCGACCACCGCACCACGCAACTGCTGTCCCAACTGCTATACAGAACAGAGCCACAAAGACAATGTCCGTAGCTCCGCCGTTGGGAAACAACTGAAGCGAAAGAAGTCCAACTCTCAAGCCCAGCTCCACCTCCCTGCTCTATCTGTTATTTAAGGAGGGGGCTCGGGGGGGGGGGGGGGGGGCGGTTATCTTTTAAGCCCTCATGAGCTCAGCGCTGCAGTGTAGCATCCAGTTTGACTCAGAAATCCGGTCTGAGTGACTATAGCCCTTTGAGTAATGATAATAAGGACAACTGGCCACCCATGTGAACTCATTATTAAGGGTTGTAAACAAAATCATCGAAGGGACATTTCTGGACTCGCCTGCCCTGGCAAACTTGAATAGGCCTATTGATCGCCATGTATCACTATACCAAGTTTGGTTACACAAGGCTCAATGGTTCAGAAGAAATCGTCCCGACAAACATCAATTGAAATTTTGAACAATTGCTGTGACCTTAACTTTGAACACAGCGCTCCAGTATTTTCAGGGCACACTTAGGTTTGTGATAATTATCTGCAATCAAACTAAGTTTGGTGGAAAATAAATCATTAGTTCAGAAGATATAGCATAGTCATATTATTTTTGACTATGTAAGCCCAAACTATGACCTTGACTTTGAAGATAGCATCCCAATTTTCACGCATGACACTCCGGTTCATGATGATGCAGCACCACACCAAGTTGAGTTACAAAAAGGTTGAGCGTTTCTGAAGATATTTTCCAGACAATCCCCGAACAGGCAAAAAATTTAAAAAAACGACATGGTGATTCCAATATACCTCCCCCCCCCCCCCCCCCCCCCCCCCCCCCCCTCCCACCACTACCAATCCCTGAACTTTGTTACGGGGTGGTACAAAAAAAGAACTGTCGGCTACGCAGTAAACCTGTCAAGCTTTGTCTCGGACGTTTAACCCACTTACAAGGGGACTGGGTCTACAATCAGATCTGAACGTTTAACCCAGTTGCAAGGGAACTGGGTCTACAATCAGATCTGAACGTTTAACCCAGTTGCAAGGGAACAGGGTCTACAATCAGATCTGAACGTTTAACCAGTTGCAAGGGAACTGGGTCTACAATCAGATCTGAACGTTTAACCCAGTTGCAAGGGGAACTAGGTCTTACCACCAGATCTGAGACGTTTAACCCAGTTGCAAGGGGAACTAGGTCTTACCATCAGATCTGAGAAATTTAACCCAATTGCAAGGGGAACTGGGTCTAAAATTCAGATCTGAGACGTTTAACCCAGCTGCAAACGGAACTGGGTCTTACGATCAGATCTAAGACGTTAACCCAGTTGCAAACGGAACTGGGTCTTACGATCAGATCTGAGACATTTAACCCAGTTGCAAACGGAACTGGGTCTTACGATCAGATCTGAGACGTTTAATCCAGTTGCAAAGGAACTAGGTCTTTCCATCAGATATGAAACGTTTAACCCAGTTGCAAACGGAACTAGGTCTTACCATCAGATCTGAGACGTTTAATCCAGTTGCAAAGGGAACTGGGTCTACAATCAGATCTGAGACGTTTAACCCAGTTGCAAACGGAACTGGGTCTAAAATTCAGATCTGAGACGTTTAACTCAGTTGCAAAGGGAACTGGGTCTAAAATTAAGATCTGAGACGTTTAACCCAGTTGCAAACGGAACTAGGTCTTACGATCAGATCTGAGACGTTTAACCCAGTTGCAAACGGAACTAGGTCTTGCCATCAGATATGAGACGTTTAACCCAGTTGCAAACGGAACTGGGTCTTACGATCAGATCTGAGACGTTTAACCCAGTTGCAAACGGAACTGGGTCTTACGATCAGATCTGAGACGTTTAACCCAGTTGCAAAGGGAACTGGGTCTTACGATCAGATCTGAGACGTCCCCAGTGGCCTGCACGGCAATGTAACTGGAATGGGCCGCTGTGCCCATATATATATATTGTCACGGTTAACGCAGCCCTCGCTGATCGCCACGCCTCGGGGACGACCAGGACGGGAATGAGCACAACAGCGTCTCTGCGGGAGTTGCGGGGACTGCAAGCAAAGACGGCTCCAAGCGTGATGCTGACTGCGTTAGCCTGGGCTTGGTTTGGCTAAATTGGTTTCATGCCGAGTTGTCTGCGAAGAGTTACTCGCGGGGACGGAGATCCCGAAAAGTGGGGGAAAGAGGGAGACTATAAAATATACCTATAACCTAACGCTACACTTTCACAACCCGACATCCGAGGACATGAAGCCCCACATCATCATCAACGCTACACTGTCACCTTCAGAATGATACCTGCGTTAAGGTGGGTGCAGCGATGAGAGCCATTTTAACGTTTCATTAATTGCGAGGGGGCAAAGTCGCAAAGACGGTGTCCATAGACCACAACTTTTGAAGAAAGAGGAGAGCTAAAGCGGAATCGAAATCAAACGGAGGTCATTCTGCTTATCAGCCTAACGCCTTAGCGCTAGGCCAAACCGAGATGTGAGTTGCGTTAGCCTGTAACTTCTACTTTTATTTAACTATAGCTGTGCGGTTCATTTTCGCAGAAGCAAAAAGAAGCGGGGGTGGGGTGGGGGGAGGGGGGGGGGGGATAAGGGGGGGGGGGGAGACAGCCGAACCGCCTAGAAGAAAAGCCCACCAGTCCCTATCAAAAAAGAGCAATCATCTTCAAGACCAGTGTATACGATTTTATCATCAACCGTTTATAATCGTCGTCGTCTTCATAATCATCGTCATCTTCCTCCTCCTCCTCCTCCTCATCATCATCATCGTCGTCAGCATCATCAGCATCGGCATCAGCAGAGGTAGTAGTCACAGCAGCAGCATTAGTAGTAATTTTGCTGTTATTATTAGTATTACTTAGTGACTTGTAATATTACTACTATTAGTGGTAATGGTGGTGACGGTGGTCTTGGTGTTGGTAGCAGCAGAAGTCGAAGAACACTGCACTACCATAATTATAGTCTTGGTGTTGGTAGCAGTAGAAGTCGAAGAACACTGCACTACCATAATTATAGTCTTGGTGTTGGTAGCAGTAGAAGTCGAAGAACACTGCACTACCATAATTATAGTATTATTTTATACTCCTATCTCCAAGTAAATATTGTAACCAAGAGAAAGCTCTTCGTCGTCAAGGTACTGATAGTTACCGAAATCCCAGGAAGTTGGGAAACAAGGGAGCAAAACTGATGCTGTACCTTCGAGGTACTGGCAGCTAGTGAACTGTTAGTTAGTTAGTGCTTTGAGCCAACTCAACCACATAGGGTTATATCAGGGTTAATGCAGTGAATCGAAATCCCATGATGCTGGGAAAGACTAGTGCTACACCGTCGAAGTACTGAGTCTCCGAAATCCCAAGACGTTGGGACAGAAGGGAGCAAAATGAATGCTGCACCGTCTCTAAGTACCGATAGTTTCCGAAATCCCAAGACGCTGGGACATGAGGGAGCAAAATGAATGCTGCACCGTCGAAGTAACGATAGTTTCCGAAATCCTAAGACGCTGGGACAGAAGGGAGCAAAAGGAATGCTGCACCATCGACGTACTGATAGTTTCCGAAACCCCAAGACTGAAATGGGCAAAAGTGATGCTGCACCGTCGAGGAGGCTGGGAAAGAAGGGTAGCAGTACCAACTCTACACCGCGCGACACCACAAAGTGCAAAAACGTCACGCCCTCATGCTGTTTCACTCAATACTTTTGGAGGACAAGGTCGCCATGCAGACAGTGTCCAAAACCCCCACAACTGTGATTATACCAACTCTACATCGCGCGTCACCACAAAGTGCAAAGACGTCACGCCCTCATGCTGTTTCACTCAATACTTTTGGAGGACAAGGTCGCCATGCAGACAGTGTCCAAAACCCCCACAACTGTGATTATACCAACTCTACATCGCGCGTCACCACAAAGTGCAAAGACGTCACGCCCTCATGCTGTTTCACTCAATACTTTCTGGAGGACAAGGTCGCCATGCAGACAGTGTCCAAAACCCCCACAACTGTGATTATACCAACTCTACATCGCGCGTCACCACAAAGTGCAAAAACGTCACGCCCTCATGCTGTTTCACTCAATACTTCTGGAGGACAAGGTCGCCATGCAGACAGTGTCCCCAAAACCCACAACTGTGATTAGACCAACTCTACATCGCGCGTAAACCACAAAGTGCAAAGACGTCACGCCCTCATCCCGTTTCACTCAATACTTTTGGAGGACAAGGTCGCCATGCAGACAGTGTCCCCAAAACCCACAACTGTGATTATACCAACTCTACATCGCGCGTCACCACAAAGTGCAAAGACGTCACGCCCTCATGCCGTTTCACTCAATACTTTTGGAGGACAAGGTCGCCATGCAGACAGTGTCCCCAAAACCCCACAACTGTGATTATACCAACTCTACATCGCGCGTCACCACAAAGTGCAAAGACGTCACGCCCTCATGCTGTTTCACTCAATACTTTTGGAGGACAAGGTCGCCATGCAGACAGTGTCCCCAAAACCCACAACTGTGATTAGACCAACTCTACATCGCGCGTAAACCACAAAGTGCAAAGACGTCACGCCCTCATGCCGTTTCACTCAATACTTTTGGAGGACAAGGTCGCCATGCAGACAGTGTCCCCAAAACCCACAACTGTGATTATACCAACTCTACATCGCGCGTCACCACAAAGTGCAAAAACGTCACGCCCTCATGCTGTTTCACTCAATACTTTTGGAGGACAAGGTCGCCATGCAGACAGTGTCCCCAAAACCCACAACTGTGATTATACCGCTTTGCGCCATCTTCACGCACGTATTTACTCCTATAGCCCACTCACTTCATCTTGCAGGCCTGTGGGAAAGAAAGAGCAGTAAATATCGATGTTCAATAACCGTTTCTTTGAAAGCAGTAATTCTGAAAGGACTGCAGCTAGGTCGTTAATCTGTGGGTGGTTTTATCAGTTGGCAGTTTTACTGGAATCAATGAAATGACTACATCTCAATTACTCTTCGATAGTTAGTTTTTTTTTTCTCTTCTTTTTCCCCCCTCCGTGACCCACATTTAGACCACGAATGTCGAAATTGCGTGTTAGCCGTAAAAAGAGCTCGATCGTTTTTTACCAACACAAATCTGAGATTATTTTTCGTCCGTCGAAATCATTTACAGCAAGTGATCCACTGACGATATTCTTTTTTTTTCTTTTTTTCTTTGATGTTTGAATTATTTTCCGGTATCTCTCTCTGTGTCTCTGTCTCTGTCTCTCTCTGTGTCTGTCTGTCTGTCTGTCTGTCTGTCTGTCTGTCTGTCTGTCTGTCTGTCTGTCTGTCTGTCTGTCTGTCTCTCTCTCTCTCTCTCTCTCTCTCTCTCTCTCTCTCTCTCTCCCTCTCTCTCTCTCTCTCTCTCTCTCTCTCTCTAGTTGTCTAAATAAAGAAATTTCAGCCTAGAGTTTACGTAACCAATCAAACATAACTCGCAGATTTCTCATTCGTTATTTGATGGCGAAGTTGCTGCGGGCGGGTGGGGGTGGGGGGTGGGGGGGGGGGGGAGGGGGAGGAGGGAGGTGCTCTCTTTTCAGAAATCGACCCCCCCCCCCCCCCCACCCTTCACTCCCCCAACCCCTAACCCCGCTCCCTCCCATGGGAATGGTTCAGCGCGGGAAGAAAAGGTCTCCATGGACTCGGTTACGTGACGTCACAGGTACGGCAGGAGACACGTCTAGGGTTCCATGGAAGGTGACAGAAACCGAGCATGCGCGCAGTCAAGCGTCACGCGCGCCACCTCGCGGCCAATGACGGGAGGAAACGAAGGGAAGCGCGAGTAGTTCGTCTTCGCACGACACTTCTGATCCACCCAACATTAAGGCTGATCCAGCTT
>JABMCL010002092.1:370000-375000 GCA_018857735.1 Alviniconcha marisindica | reverse complement strand
TGGTGTTAGTGTGTGTGTGCGTGTGGGGTGTGTGTGTGTGTGTGTGTGTGTGTGTGTGTGTGTGTGTGTGTGTGTGTGTGTGTGTGTGGTGGTGTCGGCGGCGTGCGTGCGTGCGTGCATGTGTGGGTGTGCGTACGTGCGTGACGTGCGTGTGCTGTGTGTTGTGTTGCGTGGTGTGTGTGTGGTGCGTGTGCGCGCGCGCGTACGTGCGTGCGTGCGTGCGTGCGTGCGTGCGTGTGTGCGTGAGTGTGTGTGTGTGTGTGTGTGTGTGTGTGTGTGTGGTGTGTGTGGTGTGTGTGTGTGTGTGTGTGTGCACTCGCGCGGGCGTGAGATGTGTGTGTCAGTGTGTCTATTGATGTGTGTGATGGGTCGACGGGGGCGTGGGGGTCCTGGTGCAAAACTGATCTGCAGCCTCGTTAGACTTGAGTTGTTGTGCCCTTTCTCGTTCACGCGAAATCTCCTGCTGCATGTCCTTTTCGCCTCTCTCCCCCTCCCTCCCCCCCCCCCCCCCCCCCTCCCCCTCTCCCCCTCTCTCTCTCTCTCTCTCTCTCTCTCTCTCTCTGCGCGGATTACAAATTACAGCACCGGAAATCATAGCAGCATGGAGGATGGCTTTCCAGTCTTTTTCCCCTGCTTTATTGAGCTCTTTTCATTTCGTTTCGTTTCGTTTCTGTTCCTTTCTTTTGATTGCACACGCTTACAAAAAAACGTGAATGAGATATAACTGGAAGAGCAATAAATAAATAATGAAGAAAAAGAAAGAAAGAGAGAAAAAGAAAGAAAGAAAGAGACAAAGAAAGAAATCAAAACCGTAAACAACGGAAGCGGAAAGACGTAAACGATGCGCTGTCAAACCGGATATAGATTATATCGCATCTATTGCTGCTTCCAGTTGTCACCTGAAATTGCAGCGATCTTACGGATCTGCTCGGTCGTTATAGCCCCCCTATCCCCCCCCCCCCGCCCCCCCCCCCTCGTCCACCCACCCTCACGTTCGGCTCGAGTAATAAAGTTTGAACAGATTGATAGACAGCTGCAACCTCAGTCCTATAATTACCTTCCCTGTCGATAATACGGACACGCTTAAATCCCAAAGAATGCCGCTGTACAGGGAAGATCACGAAGACAACCAGCCTATTCCACGTTCCCAACGGGAGATAATCCTGCTGGCGATGAAAATAATAGAAAAAGATATGATAGCTAACTTCACGGGGAACTGAACCGAAAAAGCATTACGTTCCTTATCAATAGAAGCTGAATAAGAAATATTTAAAAAAAGAAAGAAAAAAAAGCCAACACAAACAAACAAACAAAATCAAACACAAACAGAGAAAGAAAAAAAAAGAAGTTTACCACTCAATTTCTGGTCCTGTTTATTAAAATTCGACGTGTCGCGAAAGCACGCAAGTGAGTGCTGACATTTTGTGCGCAGCAGTCTTCATCAGTGATATATGTATTGAAAAAATGCCGTAGTTTGTGGTGAAAGTACCAATTACGTCACGGTCCGGCCTTTTTCTGCCCTTCATTGGCAAAGAGTGAACTAACATGGCTGCGGCCTGAGGAGCGCAGCTAGATTACAGGATGCACATATCATGTATGATTTTTTTAAATTTTAATTCAGTGTTTATGCATATACACACACGAACCAAGGACATACACAATACAAAGTTAATGTGAACATTCTGCGCCATTTAGCTAGCCTTCATAATAGAGATGGAGAAGAAAAAGACCAGAACCACAACGTCAGACAAGCAGAAAAAGAAGGGGAAAACCAAAACGAAACAAAACAAAAACAACAACAACAACAGCGCACGTCACTGTACCACATCAGCAGTAACGACAGCGTATAAAAGTCGAAGAAAGAATGAAAGAATATGCATATCAGAGCTCAGGAGCTGTGTGAAAGTCGAGGTGGACGTCCTGGGCTCCCGTCCCTAATAAACATACGGTTTCTTTGGACGTAAAGCAACACTTCAACCGAAAGAATATGACAGTATCAGCAAGCTGGTGGGGAGGGGGAGTGAGGGGGGTGGAGGTGGAGGGAGAGAGAGAGTGTATGTGTTACATATCAGTCGTGGTACTATGCAGGAGCACAAAAATATATATTAGTTGCTATCAATAAATATTAGTTGCTATCAATAAATATTAGTTGCTGTCAATACATATATGTGTAGACATGATGTGAAGATGTGAATATGGGCCGCACAGATACATTTAGCCATCGTTCGGTAGTCATGTATGGATATTGACAGAACAACCAAATGAAGCCTGCAGATGGATGGAACTAGTTGCACATGCCCTGCTATTTTAGACCATCCTGCGTCTTCTGTCAGGTAATTCCCCTGTAATCAAGTTGGACTTTATTGTTGTTGCCGCTGTTGTTTATGTTGTTGTAGTTTCTGCTGTTGTTGTTGTAGGCTACTTTCTATGTTGTTGTCCTTGTTACTGTTGCTGTCTTCTTCTTCTTCTTCTTCTTCTTCTTCTTCTTCTTCTTCTTCTTCTTCTTCTTCTTCTTCTTCTTCTTCTTCTTCTTCTTCTTCTTCTTCTTCTTCTCCTCCTCCTCCTCCTCCTCCTCCTCCTCCTCCTCCTTCTTCTTCTTCTTCTTCTTCTTTTCTTCTTCTTCTTCTTCTTCTTCTTCTTCTTCTTCTTCCTCTTCTTCTCTCTTCTTCTTCTTCTTCTTCTTCTTCTTCTTCTTCTTCTTCTTCTTCTTCTTCTCCTCCTCCTCCTCTTTCTTCTTCTTCTTCTTTGCATCGATCAAGAATTTTGTCAATATTAATTTGCGGGTAGTGCAGCATAGCTGAAAACAAAGGCACAGAGAACGCACTGCTGGCGAACTAACATCCCCCATAATAAAGGTGCCAAGAGAAGGAGCCTGTGAAACCTCAGGGGGTAGCTAGTCCATCGCACATACTGATTGTATGAGGCAAATCACCCACAGACACCATTGCAAAAAATATCAATCTTACAACTCTTGCAAGCAAACCGCTAGGAAGTAAGATTCAAGAAAAGTGGAAGCATCTTGATAGAAATGTTACACAGATTTCAGGTTATTGCATTTCCGCCCAATTTCCCGCCGCAGCGAATTCTGATCGACTAATACCGTTATGGTTTTCAAAGATGTTTCCTGTTGTTTCTGACCTGACGCAATCATCTTCTTTTGGGGTTACGTTTAGCTGTAAATGTTTGATCCAAGCACAAAAAAGTTCAAACGAACGCTTATTTATTTTAACACGGACACGCAGTATGCAAGTTTTCGGGGAAATCCCCTTTATCAAGCCACAAAACGCCACTTAAACAACAGATAAACAGATAATCCATTTTTCATCGTTTTTAACCGTTTATCTGTTGTTTAAGTGTCGTTTTCTGGCTTGATAAAGGGGATTTCCCCGAAAATGTGCATGCTGTGTATCCGTGTTAAAATAAATAAGCGTTTGTTTGAACCTTTTTGTGTTTGGATCTTGTTTTAGAACGCTAGCAGTCATTCTGTTTCATATGTTTGTTAATGTTAGAGTTTTGCTCCTTAATGGCAGTGTTATTATACACGTCTTTAAAGTCTGCAAGTGCCGTCGTTCTTAAACGAGGCCGAGGTCAACCAGAGACCACGAACATAAATACTTCTGGCAAAAGTAGCCAAACATTAAAGGTGGCGTTGGATAAAGGAAACGAAAGGCACCATAACAATTCTTTCAGAACCTTAAAAAAAATCATCATACAGAAATAGTGAGAAAGTGAACATACTTCCAACACAAAAAAGAACACACTCACACACACACACACACACACACACACACACACACACACACACACACACACACACACACACACACACACACACACACACACACACACACACACACACACACACACACACACACACACACACACACACACACACACACACACACACACACACACACACACACACACTCACACACACATCTCGTGCGAGACATAACCTCTTTTTGTCCACTTATCCACTGAGCTATTGGGTCTGGAGTTTTAGGACTTCCGGGGACCTCAATCACGAGGAACCGGCTGTGCCGAGATGTGCCTGCTGAGTGTGCAAGACGTAAACAAGTGCACCACAATTTGGGCTGAAAATTGGGCTAAAATGGACGAGAATCAATGGTGAAACATCTTGGGAACATTTGATGCCATTGCCCATGCAGTGCCGGTGGTAGAGTCAGCCGTTTTCCTGGCACGCTCCCTAGTGGGGTGCACGTTTGTCCGTGTGGGAGGCTTTCAGCTGACCTGGACCATTTCTTCTTCTTCTTCTTCTTCGCCTTTTCATTCTTCTCTTCTTTCTCTCCCTCTTGTCTTCTTCTTCTTCTTCTTCTTCTTCTTCTTCTTCTTCTTCTTCTTCCTCTTCTTCTTTCTCTACCTCTCTTCTTCTTCTTCTTCTTCTTCTTCTTCTTCTTCTTCTTCTTCTTCTTCTTCTTCTTCTTCTTCTTCTTCTTCTTCTTTCCCTTCTTCTTCTTCTTTTCTTTCTCTACCTCTCGTCTTCTTCGATCTTCTTCATCTTAGATCTTCTTCTTCCTCGCCTTTCCCTTCTTCTCTTCTTTCTCTCCCTCTCGTCTTCTTCTTCTTCTTCTTCTTCTTCTTTCTCTCCCTCTCGTCTTCTTCGATCTTCTTCTTCTTCTCCTCTTTTCCTTTCTTCTTCTTCTTCTTCTTCTTCTTCTTCTTCTTCTTCTTCTTCTTCTTCTTCTTCTTCTTCTTCTTCTTCTTCTTCTTTCCCTTCTTCTTCTTCCTCTCCCTCTCGTCTTCTTCTTTCCCTTCTTCTTCTTCCTCTCCCTCTCGTCTTCTTCTTCTTCTTCTTCTTCTTCTTCTTCTTCTTTCCCTTCTCTTCCTCCTTTCCCTCTCTTCTTCTTCTTCTTCTTCTTCTTCTTCTTCTTCTTCTTCCTTCTTCTTCTTCTTTCTCTCCCTCTCGTCTTCTTCTTTTTCTTCGTTCTCTACCTCTCGTCTTCTTTTCATCTTAGATCTTCTTCTTCCTCGCCTTTCTC
>JABMCL010002092.1:355000-357500 GCA_018857735.1 Alviniconcha marisindica | reverse complement strand
TCAAGGGGGAAAAGAGCAGATCAGATTATTGACTTGTGCTCGCTTCAGCACGTTCCCTTGCCCGCCGCCATTTTGAACCCGCGCTCTCCTGTGGCGGAGTCTGCTTTTTGACTCTCGCAGCCGCGCCTTGAAAACGAGCTTGTTCACGAGCGATTGAGCATGGCGCGGGGTGCGGCCGGTCGATGAAGAAGCTGTGAAGGGGTGCGGTGCATTAAGGAAAGACCCCGGACCCCAGGGACCGGCTCCCTCCATCAATTCCCCATCCTCCTGACAGTTCCTATCAGAATCTGGTCAGGCCAGTGTCTACAGGCAACGCCCTCACTGCACTGCAGCGCTCACTCGGTGAGGAAGTCAACATGCAGACGGGAAGTGGGACTTAGTAACGATGACTAGATAAGTCTATTTATAAAGGATATGGAATAAAGAGGAATTGGGGGTGGGGAGAGGGGTGGGTGGGGAGGGGCGGAATATGACATAATTATAGGGAATGCTTGCGATGTGGTTGAAGAGCGGAATCCAATCGACTAATAAAAGCGAGTTAAGTAGTTAGTTCGACATTTTTTTTAACGTCCTGTTAAACCGCATAGGGTGTCAGGTCAGGACGAAAATAATAAAGTCGAAAACAACTGGAACAATTTGAGAGAGAGAAAAAGAGAGGGAGGGAGAGACAGACAGACAGAGAGAAAGAGAGACAGACAGACAGACAGACAAACAGACAGACAGACAGACAGACTGAGACAGAAAGAGAGAAAGAGAGAGCCAATCAAACAGATAAGAGTTTATCAGATTCTTGGAGGTCGAAGAATTAGGTTTTCAGAACTAGCTTGAAAATATCGAATGTTGCAGGATTTCTAGTGGTTAGATCTAGGCAGTGAGTTCCAGACAGAAGGACCAGAATACGAGAAAGCATGATCGCCTTTTGTCTTGCATTTACAGATAGGAAGTTCGAGAAGGCAGGTGTCGACACTGAAGTGAAGAGATCGAGAGGGACAATACAGTTACAGAAAATGAGAGCGATAAACAGGGGTGGTGGAAGTGATGGCGTTGAAACAGAGACACGCAATTTTGTGGGAAATTCGAGCTTTGACCAGTGGAAAACATTCCGAGAATCGCTTTCCGGCTCCTTCCTCCAAACTCTGCCAGAACTGGTTACGTCGCTGAAGGGGCACTCGATCTTTACCTCCGCAGCTGACCACCGATGCTGTCAGCGCCCTCCGAAGGGTGTGGGTACTAATAAAACTGCGGAAGCAACATTGCGTCCAAGCACGCACGTAAACATGAGGCGCGTGCGCCTCGGGCGTTCCATCCCGATTAAAACGATTTTGGTTTTATTTGTGCTGGCGTAAGCAACGTGGACGGCTATAAAAGAAAATCATGACATAATCTGAGTTGTCTGTTAAAACCTACTGCCATTTGAGCACCAACGAAAAACTATCCGTTAGCTGACAATTTTTCGTGGTCTGTGGCGTAATCAATTATGGCAGTGGTTAGAGGAAGGATGTGGTGAACCAGTGCGCGGAGTTTGCCAGTTGAGATGTCTGCAGCACTGATGTACCTTTTAGAGGAGCTCGGACTACAAGACCGGCAGCACAGCTCTTGACTCTGCAGTTTAATTAGCGAACAAAGACGGAGGGATACCAGGCAAGAGAGAATTAGCCCCTTCACTGCCCCAGCCTGTAAAGTTTCCGGGCAGAAAAATGTATGGGCGCGCCTGCAAACAGTGTATTTTCCGGTCCTATAACATCTACATACAGTGCTATACCTTTTGATAAAAGTCCTTTAACATACCAATGCGAAAAAGAAGACAGAAAGGCCAAAGGATTTCAAATTTTGCGCTTTGATTGGTCGTTTTCAAGTGACGTGGTTAACCCATACATCCAGAGAATTTTGTTTAACACTAAATACCCTGATGCAAAAAGGTTTCTGGGTCCAAACGGTGTGGACTCCTTTAAAAAACAACAGGGGAAAAATTAATGCTCAACCACCTCTTCTTTGAATAAAGGAAGTCCTTCTTCAGATGTCCACGTCCGCAGGATGCCCCAAAATTACACACAGTTAACGCAGATTATCAAAACCAGTTATGCGTCCTGAAAATGCACGGGACGGTGGATATAAATGGGTTGCAGTAGTCACATTACGGGAAAGTACAAGAGAACCAATACTAGTTTCGGTAACATCAACTGCGACTTAGTGGCGAATTGTACCGAGACGTCGGAGTTCCAAGAAAACAGTTCTGGAGATAAAAATTAATGGATGTGTTTCTTCTGTAAAGGAGACGATGATCTAGACAGAATCCAAGGTTCCTGACTGAATCGGAGAAGTAAATGGAGACAATTCCCATCTTAATCCGTACGAGCTAAACACTTTTTAAGGACTGTTTGTTCTGATTAAAACAGGCATCCACAAACCCATCACATGGGTCTGTTCTGATTAAAACAGGCCTCCACAAACCTATCACATAGATACGTTCCTCCAAGAGACAGGCTGTAGAGAAATTTAG
>JABMCL010002092.1:342500-350000 GCA_018857735.1 Alviniconcha marisindica | reverse complement strand
CAGGCACAGGCACACATAGAGACAAGGACAGAGAGACAGAGACAGAGAAACAGAGCAGGCCGACAGACAGAGAGAACTCAAACTCAAAAAACTATTAATAATAAAATAATAGATAACTTGTCATAGCCTATTCTACTGTACCCAAACTCATCTGCGCATTTACACATCTCCACTCTGTTCCAACATACAACAGTCATAGACAACAGCATATATAAAGAAAATGAATCATTATTTACTACCTACCCATATTCCATCTCTCACAGCACGCACGCACCACGCCCACGCACTGACACGCACGCACGCACGCACGCACACCACACACACACACACACACACACACACACACACGAATATGAAACAGGTAGCGGTTGGCATGTACAAATCAATCAGAAGGCTTGGCGGAAGAAATGCGTTTTTAGGTTAACTTTGAAAGTTGGGAGGGAGGGAGAAGCTCTCAGGTCGGCCGGCAGCGAGTTCCAGACAGTCGGAACAATGTAACCAAAAGAACGTTCATCGAAGGTTTTCAGGTTTGTTTTTGGAATTTTGAGCAGTCTTTCTGTCGAAGAACGAAGGGAGCGCGATGGTTGATATGTGCAGAGAGAAGAAGACAGGTATGGCGGAAGAGTGACGGAAAGCGATGTCAAAGTGACGGAAAGCGAGTGTTGCGAGCTTGTACTGAATGCGGTATTTTACTGGGAGCCAGTGGAGTTCTTTCAAAAGCGGTGTGACATGATCACGCTTCGATTTTTTCAAGATGAGCCGCGCGGCGTTGTTCTGGATCTTTTGTATGCGCGCGATTTGTTCATCGGCTACTCCTGCGAACGTAGCATTGCAGTAGTCCAATCTTGACGTGATCATAGACGCAACGAGCTTTTCTGTGGAACTGTTAGAGAGGAACGGACGGATAAAGGCGATTCTCCTGAGTGCGAGAAACGTAGTGCGGCAGAGGCCACTGATGTGTTGTTTCATTGACAGCGTCTGGTCAAGATGCACTCCAAGGTACGTAACGGTGGTCTGGAAAGGAATGCAACTTCCATCTATATTTGCAGACTCGCAGCCGACCGAACTGATACGCACTGGCGAACCTACAAGCATCATCTCAGTTTTTTCTGTGTTAAGCTTCAGTTTGTTGCTTTGCATCCATGACAAAGTATCGCTTATACAGGATTGAATGTTGGACTGAGCAGAAGTGAAATCGCTAGGTGGTGCACTGTCAGAGATTTCTGTGTCATCAGCGTACTTGTGATAGTCACAGCTGTGACATGCTATGACATCAGACAGGGGTTGTGAATACAGGGTGAATAGTACAGGTCCGAGGACCGACCCCTGAGGAACACCAAAGACAAGGGGTATTGGTGTGGACATCAAACCGTCAACCACAACAGACTGCGTCCTATCACTTAGGTATGACTCGAACCAAGACAGCGCTAATCCCGAGATTCCAAAAGTGCTCTCAAGTCGTCTTAATAGGATGGCATGGTCAAGGGTGTCAAAAGCAGCACTCAGATCCAACAGTGCAAGTATTGACACAAGTTTCTCATCAGACTTTGTAAGGAGGCCTTCTAGTACACTCAAAACAGCAGTTTCGGTACTGTGATATTTTCGGTACGCAGACTGTCGAATTTCGAGTAAGCTGTTTGCGCACAGATGAGACTGCAGTTGAAGAAGAACTACCCTCTCTAGTATCTTCGAAACGAATGGGAGATTTGAGACTGGTCTGAAATTTCTTAAATCATTGGCATCAAGACCCTGTTTCTTCAGTATGGGTGTCACAAGAGCCTGCTTTAACCCAGATGGGACAGTGCCGGTGGACAAAGAAACATTGACAATCCTTGTGACAAGGGGGGCTAGGTCATGCAGACACTGCTTAGTCAGAGTAGTGGGGATGGGGTCAAGGGTGCAACTTTTCGTTGGTGACTGAGAAATGAGTCTACAGATTAGCTCTTCTGTCACAGGTTCAAACATGGACAACTGAGGCCCGTCGAACTTAAAAAAGGACGGTGGGTCATGGGGACAAGAGTCAAGGTCTTCACGGATCTGCTTAATCTTGATCACGAAAAAGTCACAAAAACGCTGTGGCAGGTCTGCAGTCGAAATGTTCGATGGCAGAGAGGTAGTCTCAATGATAGTAGCGTTAGGTCCATTTGGACCTATCTATCAGCCAGTCCTGGCTATACTACCAATACAGAGAGAGAGAGAGAGAGAGAGAGAGAGAGAGAGAGAGAGAGAGAGAGAGAGACACACAACACACACACACACACACAAACACACACACACACACACACACACACAACAACAACAACAACACACACACACACACAGACAGAGACACACAGACAGACAGACAGACAGACAGAGACAGAGAGACAGAGAGAGACACAGACACAGACACAGACAGAGAGACAGAGAGACAGAGACAGACATACAGACAGAGACAGAGAGAGACAGACACAGACAGACAGACAGACAGACAGGCAGACAGACAGACAGGCAGACAGACAGAGAGTCAATGTAGTACTTATATTTACTATTTATCTCTTTGCTTTATTTTACTTCGTGACCATAATTTAAATGTCCCGTGTTTACAGAGCACGAATAAACATTCTAGGTCCTTAATAATGATTATATCTGGCCTTTTCTGCCCGCTACGACCCACTAGGAGTGATTTATGTGGCACTCTGATTGCGTTTTCTATCCATTCTATCGCATGACTGTTAGCTAGCCTAATGCCAGTAGAGGTATAATTATTGTTTAGAAGCACTATTACGCTGGTTCGCTATTCACTGTGCCGATGGCTCGGTGCCAGTAGGAGCACTAATTGTGAAGCAGCCTATACTGTTGCCATAACGTGTTTCACGTGCTGACAGTCTGCTGCGACCAGGAGTGTTTTGCACAACTGCCTGTACTATCCCCACATAAGCCTTCAGTTCCTCGTAAACCTTCAGTCCCTCGCTGTTCAGCAGCTAAGTGTAATTAAGGGCCTAATTAAGCTACCAGCTCCCTGCGGTATTTTGTGAAGTTTTTATCCCTTTTATCGTTTTCTGACAGCCAATGGTAGCCCATCTCCAGTAGTAGCGTTTTGAGCAATGTTTTTTAGACCTATGGCGTTAACAATTATGGCAATGGTTGGAGGAAAGATGTCGTGAACCGACGCTTGGAGCTTGTAGTTCAATGTTGCTTTACGTCCACAGAGACCGCGCGTGTGTGTGTGTGTGTGTGTGTGTGTGTGTGTGCGTGCGTGTCGTGGTCGTGTGTGCGTGCGTGCGTGCGTGCGTGCTGGTGGTGCGTGCGTGCGTGCGTGCGTGCGTGCGTGCGTGCGTGCGTGCGTGCGTGCGTGTGTGTGTGTGTGTGTGTGTGTGTGTGTGTGTGTGTGTGAGACAGAGACAGACAGACAGACAGAGACAGACAGACAGACAGAGACAGAGACAGACAGAGGGGGAGCCAGAGGGGGAGCCCAAGACGGCCACCTCGACTTTCACACAGCCCCTGAGCTCTCGGGGAGTTTGTAGAATAGTATATACCTAATACGCTTGAGTGCTTCGTGGTGCACAGTTTGTCGTGGAACTGTCACGTTCCAACGCTTCTCGGTCTAATCCTAAAGACCACGACCTTGGTTTTTACTGGCTGGATAATATATAGCTAGCTCACTGGATGGTGCTGTACGTACCAGCTTCCAGGAGTGTTTGGAAGCTAGAGCAAATCTCTATATATAGTCGTAAAACTTGGATGCCGCTTTGTTTCGGCGCCTTGTCGTGGGCGCCGCCTAGACCGCCGCCTTAGCCCCTGCCATGCAGCCACCAGCGACCGTCGCGTCGCCATCGGTGGCCGAACCGTCGGCGGAAACAGCAACGTACATCACAGGCACCTCGGTGCTAATAGCGGGAATTTGGCACGGCGGGATTGTGAAGATGAAAATTAATGTCTGGCGGGGACAATGCAGAGCTCGGGCGTGTAGGACCACGTGGAGATTTTCACGGATTGACGGGGGTCTATACGGGCCGCCTTATGCGTACCCTGGGACGCCTCCAATCGAGGAAGAGGCTCGGAGGAGGACCACTAAGCAGCTAGCGCGCTGAAGGCCTGTGTGCGCGTTTGTTTCACGTAGGCTCTTTCTTTCGTCCCTTTGGCCCGTTCCGGAGGGCAGCCTCTGTGCTTTTCTGTTGGCAAACGTCTGCATGGATTTGAGGAGGTCCACGCCGAACTAGTCATCAATCCAAGAGAGAGGGGGAAAAGTATCGGAGAGTTTGATTTTCCTCCGTTGAGTATCTGCACTCAACCTGAATGGATGATCTAGCCTTTTTTCTCTCCCAGAGACAGAGTTACTCTTGAAGTTCCATCCACTGAAGTGAAAGGTGATGTGGGTAGATACGGGAAGGATCGAGAGATTCGCGGGATGGGGGTAGGAGGGGAGGATGGGTATAAAGGCAGAACATTTCAGTTGTCACCTCACAGAGCTCAGAACTGTGAAAGTCGAGGTGGCCGTCTTGGGCCCCATTCCTTTATAGTCCTTAAGGTCTCTGTGAACGTAAAGCAACACTGAACTTGAAAAGCAAAGAGTCAGGGCTGTGTGAAAGTCGAGGTGGCCGTCCTGGGCTCCCCGTCCCAAATAGTCCTTACGGTCTCTGTGGACGTAAAGCAACACTGAACTAGAACTTGTCACCTCCGGGTTCTCAAGAGAAAGAGAGAGAGAGAGCTTAATTTCTGCGTCCGCGGTACCCTACTGCGGGAGTTCCAAGCCGGACCAGCCGTCAATCAAACTGAGAAAAAAAGTATCGGAAAGTCTGGTTTTCTTGCGGTGAGTCGCTGCACTCAATCAGAATGGATTATCTGCCACGAGCTGGGGAGTTACTCTTGAACTTCCAGCCACTGAAGTGAAATGTCGTGTGGATAGATGCAGGCAAAGCTCGAGAGCTTCCGGGGAATGGGGTGTGCGTAGGGGTGGGGGGTAGGCGATGATGTTAGAAGTACGGGGAAGATATTGGACAAGGGAGAGAAGCGGGATGGTTTCCGGAGGTTCTGAGACGTCAAGTGTTGCAAAACGATAAATAACTCGTTGACCTTATTTTAAGGTCAAAATGGCAGCTGCAGGCGCCGCTCAGTCTCTCAGTCTCTCACTCTCTCTCTCTCTCTCTCTCTCTCTCTCTCTCTCTCTCTCTCTCTCTCTCTCTCTCTCTCTCTCTCTCTCTCTCTCTCTCTCTCTCTCTCTCTCTCTCTCTCTCTCTCTCTCTCTCACCCCCTATATATATATATGTATGTATATGTATATATAGCAAGAGAGAGAGAGAGACCCCAGACAGACAGAGAAACAGACAGACAGATAGACAGAAAACGTAAAGCAACAGTCCAAGCATGTCCTGGTTCTGAAAAGTGTAATCCAAAGTTTCGCCCATGAGGGCTTTGTCAAGGCCTGCCCAGTCGGATGGATTCCTACCACATGTATGATTATTGATGCTTTAAACCAGTGTTCACAAACCTTTACTTGGACTTTCTTCTCCGCGTTTAATGTCACTTAACAGAACAGCTTAAAGCCTTAAGTTTGACGTCTTGTTTAATAAAATGGATCTTTACGTCGTGGTATTTCATCCAGCTCTTTACAAGTAGCCTACAACAGCAATATGTGAATTTAGCAGACAGCACTGGACAACACAGTGGAACAGTAAGTGGACATTCTGCAGACACAAGCGTGAAAAAAATGGGGCCATATACCACAAGGATGCAACATACGCTAGCAAATTACTAGCATATCCTCACACACAGCTAACGCATCAAATGATTGGACGTATTTGACACAGACACAAGCACGCGATCACACCCACTTGCACTCGAAGAGACGGAGCACGAGACTAAGGGGCGAGACTAAGGAGAAAAACAGCAGGGAAGAGAGGACAAATTGGAAGATTCAGTGAGGTGAGAATAATTGAGAAATATACAGGCAACGGGCTGGATGAAGGAGAGCGTAATAGAGAGGGGTGTGGGGAGGGAGACAGAGAGAGAGAGGGGTTGTGTCACAGAAATAGACACACAGAGACACAGAGACAGAGAAAGACGGAGAGGGAGACAGAGAAAGACAGAGAGGGAGACAGAGAGAGAGACACAGAGACAGAGAAAGAGACACAGAGAAAGAGAGAGGGAGATGGAGGGAGTCACAGAAAGAGACAGAGACAGGGAAAGAGAGAGGGGGGTGGGGTTATGGGGGGGTGGGGGTGGGGGTTAAAATGTTTAACTGTTTAACACAGAGAGAGGGGGTGTCACAGAGAGAGACACACAGAGGCAGAGAAAGAGAGAGAGGAGACGGAGAGAGAGACACACAGAGACACAGAGACAAAGAAAGAGACAGAGAGAAAAAGATATGGAAACAGAAAGAGGGGGGTCAGAGAGAGAGAGAGAGACAGAGAAAGAGGGGTGTCACAGAGAGAGACAGAGAAAGGGGGCGGATCACGGGGTGGGGGTGGGGGTGGGGGGTAAAAATGTCTGTTTAACTGTTTATAGGGCTGCTGTCTGTTGGACACCAGCATTCACACCATGCAAGTTAGTCAGCATTTTAATATTTAATAGCCCATCAACCGCATAGGGCCACCTCAGGACGAATCACACAAAATTCAAAATTCTTCTACACCAGTTCAAGACACAGGTCATTAAATCGCAAGTTAACAGCTGAATCACAGTTCCGGACACAACACAGTCAACAACAACCGCAGTCAAGTCAAAAACGGTCAATACAACGGGCACATCTCAATATTTACAGCCCCCAAACAAATTACACTGAGTGGATTCAACGGAGGCCGGAAAATCAATGAAATCACAAACACGTACATGTCAGATTCACTGTTACAACACACGGACATATTTTGGAACCTATTTATATTCCGCGGACACAAAACACGGGAACCTGCATTAATCAGTTGTGACAACGACCTATTTTATCCTGATGCCTGTCAACACGGGATACTAAGTTAGCCAAACCTAATACACTTAAAAAGAAAGGAGAGGGTTTCGAGAAGAAAAAAACAATGAAGGTGAATGGACCGGGAAGGTGAAAAATACAAAGAAAAAATTCCTGGCAGTGGGCGAAGCATGCGTGGCTATATTCTGACCTACTTCAGGCTTTACAGGGAGAACGTTAAATTTTGTCAGCTCTGGGATCTCAACAGAAGTGACCCTAATTTCTGCATCGGCTGTAACCCTCTGCGGGTCCCTGCCAGACACCCTGACGAAGACGATGATGATGATAATGATAAGAAGAAGAAGAATGGAGATGTCTAAGCGCCCTACTTATCAACAATATTTTAACAGCCCAAAGCGCGCACAAAAGCAAGAATAGTGACAACATGCTACAGGACAGCATGCAACAACATAGTTATTTACTGGTTAAACAGAACAGCTCTAGAGAAATGTACTCACCTATACGACGACACATAAAGAACAATTAAAAGCACAAGCGCTTTCGACAATAGTCTTCGTCTGGTGTAAGAAGAGATTTATTAGTTATTAACATCCGGT
>JABMCL010002092.1:320000-337500 GCA_018857735.1 Alviniconcha marisindica | reverse complement strand
TAGGGCTCCTATCGAAGGGACGAGGGTGCAGTAGGGAGCAGATGTCAAGGAACTGCCATGCCTTTACAGAGGGACACCCTAGGGCTCCTATCGAAGGGACGAGGGTGCAGTAGGGAGCAGATGTCCAAGGAACTGCCATGGCCTTTACAGAGGGAAACCCTAGGGCTCCTATCGAAGGGACGAGGGTGCAGTAGGGAGCAGATGTCAAGGAACTGCCATGCCTTTACAGAGGGAAACCCTAGGGCTCCTATCGAAGGGACGAGGGTGCAGTAGGGAGCAGATGTCAAGGAACTGCCATGCCTTTACAGAGGGAAACCCAGGGCTCCTATCGAAGGGACGAGGGTGCAGTAGGGAGCAGATGTCAAGGAACTGCCATGCCTTTACAGAGGGAAACCCTAGGGCTCCTACGAAGGGACGAGGGTGCAGTAGGGAGCAGATGTCAAGGAACTGCCATGCCTTTACAGAGGGAAACCCAGGGCTCCTATCGAAGGGGCGAGGTGAGTAGGGAGCAGATGTCAAGGAACTGCCATGCCTTTACAGAGGAAAACCCAGGGCTCCTATCCAAGATCGGAGTGGGGTAGGGAGCAGATGTTAAGGAGCTGTCATGCCTTTACAGAGGGAAACCCTAGTGCTCCTATCGAAGGGACGAGGGTGAAGTAGGGAGCAGATGTCAAGGTAATGTAATGTCACATGTTGTTACGTAATCCTGAGGGGGGAAATGTGGCCAGTGCTTTTGCCTCGTCTCTGGCAGAAAAAAAGAAGAAGAAAAAAACACCTATAAGAATCCATATCTGCCGAAAAGAGACATGTTTTGACAAGTATAAATGCATCTAAAGCACGTCCAAATGACTATTTACTTAAAACCAGTTGGAGCCTCTGATTCGGATGTGTCTGAATTGTATTTTTTGCCTGTCAGAACCAGTCTTTTCTTGCGCAGTGTGCAGCACCACTCCCTCCAGTCCGAGTCCCTGTAATTACAGCTTAGATGAGCTGCCTGTGGAACACAGCAATTCAGCAGACGGTAGTGTGGTCCCAACCGACCAATATTCAGAACGGGGAGGACGGAGCCTTGAGGACTATACAGAGAGAGAGAGAGAGAGAGAGAGAGAGAGAGAGAGAGAGAGAGAGAGAGAGACAGACAGAGACAGAGACAGACAGACAGAGGACAGACAGACAGACAGAGACAAAGAGACAAAATTCGAACTCAGCCTTATTTTACAAGGATTGTAGTTTAGGTTCAGTATACACCTGTCCAGCCAGGCAGCAGCGATAACACAGATATCAGACGGTACAAGACAGCAACAGTAACATAACTAAAACAGTGAATGTCAAAAAATATGGTGCGGTCAACAAAACAAAAATACCAGACATCAGACACAGCAAACACTGAAAGCGAGAGTGCAAGACGGTATAGCGGCAGAATAAAGTGCCGGAGAGTACCTGACGGCGTCACGAATAAGATGACATGTACCACACAGTACCAGACAGTCGGTAAGTCAGTGGCGCAGAGCAAAAGTACTAGCTCGTTCTCGAAAGCCAAAGTTAAATACGATCGATTGCGGTTAGCAAATGGATGGGTGACCGTTACCTGCTAGGCTTTGCAACCAGCCCTGAGGTTTCTCCGGAATCAAATTCTCTGCAGACTCTGCAAAAGCCCATCGGATGAGACTATTATACGCATGCAAAAAAAGATCACAGCGGCAAAAAAAGATCACATACGCAAGTTAAAGTTCATGTAGTCCATGTCAGAATTCGGTGGATTATGGAAACATCAAAATAACCCAGCATGCACTCAAAAGTGTCAGAGCCTTCAGAGTGTCGAAGTTGGACACTATACGGATCATACGGAAAAAAGACAGCGACGACGACATAAGATAATAAGGAATACTCGGGGAACAGTGGTTAGAGCGCCGGACTCGTGATCGAAAGGTCGCCGGTTTGAGTCCCGACAGGGGCGGCGGGAGAACTTTCTTCTCCAGGGTAACTGTCTGTGCTGACTCTTATTTCGGCATCCGTTCCACCCCCGTGTTACCGCAGTAACACGTAAAAGATCCCGGTCATTCTGTCAAAAGTGCAGGTGGCAGGTTACAGCTAAACATGAACGCATTCTATATGTGGCTTATATTATTTGCAAGAAGTGACGTGACATAGTGCATAGTTATATGGTATACACAGAACGCGCCGAGACTGCAGCAGTTTTACGTGGCACCAGCCATATAACAACCAAACAGCCTGCGCGTACACCACTTACGTGGATATTCAAAAACGCGCTGTAAAAAGCTACAGTCACTCATTTAGAATCACATGCGAGAAAAGAGCAGTGGGTCTGCTCGAGAGCTATTGCGTTATATAAAAGTGATCATTAACACTGGACAGCTACTTCTCGGAAGGTCTGAAGTGTTCAGGAGCTTGAGACACTACCTGCGGGTACAAAACCAAGGACATCACACCATCGATCGCCTGGAGGACAGAGGCGTGGAAAGACGCTAGATGATCTTCCTTGAAAGGGCGAGAGAGGGCCATCGTCAATCAGACGAACATTGGAACTGTTTCAAAGGCGACGTTGGGGAAACTTCTGAGCGCTAAAATAATACCATCTTGAATTAACTAAACTGAACTGCAATAACATGAAAACCCACTCAGTACCAGTATTCGGTATTTTACCAGACAATACCGGACAGCAGCAGTACGTGTGTCCGCAGGGATAAACGGGACACTTGTGGAACTGGGCTACAGGCGGACCGGACATTGTCACACTACGATGCCAACAATCAGACTAACAACGCAGCCAGCGGGCGTCAGATTTGGGCCACAAGATCAGTGTTGCTAGCCGCCACTAACTGGATCAGGCTGCGTTGATCACGTCTTGCTGCTGTCAGATCTGCCGCTGTAGGTCGTCTGTGGCCCCGGGGCTGGTCCCCACACTCCATCCCTTCCCCAACCCCTCCAACCCCTCCTCCCAGTCGGCTGTTCCTAGCCTACTAGGCCATGGTGCCTGTCAACGTCGGAATCCGTACAGCGATAGGCTAATAGCGGGGTCTTATAGTTATGTGTAGTTTTTAGGTTTATAGATTTATCGCAGTGCGTCTGTGGAGGTCCAGTTTAAAAAAATGGAACAAGGGTGGGTGCAAGTGTTCTAAAGCAAGATCCAAACACATCAACGACTAAAAGGAACGTTAATTTAATTCCATATTAAATTAGCGTCCCTTTTAACCGTTTATATGTTTGGGTCTTGTTGTTTGTTTTGTTTTTCGGTTTTTACTTCTTTCTTTCTTCTTTTTCTTTTTTTTTTTGTGTGGGGGGGGTGGGGGGGTGGGGTGGGGGGGGTTGTGTTTGTGCGTGCGTGCGTGCGTGCGTGCGTGCTCGCGCGCGCACGTGTGTGTGTGTGTGTGTGTGTGTGTGTGTGTGTGTGTGTGTGTGTGTGTGTGTGTGTGTGTGTGTGTGTGTGTGTGTGTGTGTGTGTGTGTGTGTGTGTGTGTGTGTGTGTGTGTGTGTGTGTGTGTGTGTGTGTGTGGTGTGTGTGTGTGTGTGTGTGTGTGTGTGTGTGTGTGTGTGTGTGTGTGTGTGTGTGTGTGTGTGTTGTTTTGTTTTGTTTTGTTTTGTTTTCTATTACCCACCTTTTATCATTCCTTTCTTTGCTTCTTTTGTTGTCTCCAGGTTTTGGAAATAATCATGCCTTGTATTTTTCTTCTTTTCATTGTATGCTTTTGGTTTTTGTTGTACCAGTTATTTACTGTTGCTCTTTTGGTTTACAGCCGTGTTTAAGATTCATTAAAGTTGTCTCTTTCCCCCCCAAAAAACCTGACTGCTAGCGTTCTAAAACAAGATCCAAACACTAGACAGGAAAACAACATAGCTCCACCAAACACAGAAAAATCATTTTGCATCGTTTTGGGCCGTTTAACTGTTGTTTATGTGTCGTTCTGTAGCTTGACAAAGGGGCTTACCCCGAAAATCTGCTGGTTTTGTCTTGTCCTAATAAATAGCGTACTTTTGAACCTTTTATGTGTTTGTCTCTTTTTTAGTTTAAAGAATGTGTAAGCGCTTAGGGCCTGTGCGGGTTAGGCGCTCTAAGTAGCCAGTAGTAGTAGTAGTAGTAGTAGTAGTAGTAGTAGTAGTAGTAGTAGTAGTAGTAGTAGTAGTAGTAGTAGTAGTAGTAGTAGTAGTGTAGTAGTAGTAGTAGTGTAGTAGTAATAGTAGTAGTAGTAGTAGATTTATGTGCCACCATTGGGTTATCGAAACTAAATACTTGACTTCACTTGTTAGGACGCGATCTCGCTCAGTGATTTTAGTTACAAAAAGCTACCTATAGCGACTATCGGGGCCAACGAGGCTGTTATAATAATGATAAAGCCTAGATGTCTTGCGTGAGTATACACGCTGCAAAGTGGACGAGACATTGGACTAATTAGCCTGGACATCGGGATGTGATGGTTGCATGACCGCCACGTAGAACCCCGTCTTAACGTTTAGGACAAGGTTTTACTCTTAACGTTTAGGACAAAGTTTTACTCTTAACGTTTAGGATAAGGTTTTACTCTTAACCTTTAGGATAAGGTTTTACTCGGGCTGCGAGTCGCTCTCCTAAAATGTGCCCTTTTTGTTTTTCTTTTTCTTTCTTTCTTTCTTTCTTTCTTTCTTTCTTTCTTTCTTTCTTCTTCTTCTTCTTCTTCTTCTTCTTCTTCTTCTTCTTCTTCTTCTTCTTCTTCTTCTTCTTCTTTCTTTCTTTCTTTCTTTTCTTCTTCTTCTTCTTCTTGTTCTTCTTTTGTTGGTTGGTTGGTTGGTTGTTGTTGTTGTTGTTGTTGTTTTGTTGTTGTTGTTATTGTCTCTTTAAGACAACCGTTCTTTTTTTAAAACTGTTTGTGGGTTTGGATCTTTTATCTCAGGCGCATTAGCGCTTTGATTTGATTCCGCTTCAGACTACGTAGTAAATCGTTGAATAAAGATCGTGAATAATGGCTGTCGTGGGGAAATAAATATGGAGATGAAAATAAAATGTATGAGATACCGGAAAAGCACGTGGCCATTCACAACGCAAAAGCTACATATACGAGCACCGGCTTTTGAGTCCTCCCCCGAAACGCTACTCGAACCGATACAATGCGATACACTTAAGGGCTTTACGATAATAAGCACAAAACAAAACAAAAATGGCCAGGGCAATGGCACTCTCATCCAATTCAAGCTTGGAAGGAAGCAGGGCAGAACAATACTACGGGCCAACCAAAAAACCAAAAAAAAAGGCCTCATTATTACAAATTCTCGGAATTGCTCACAAAAGCCCAGCGGATGGAAACCAGCAAAGGAGAGGAATAAATCAAAATGGAATTATTCCGATCCCACTTTTCTTCCCTCTTTTACCCCCTAATCATTATTTTCGGGGTGAGACACGTCAAGCAGAGGAATTGCTAACGATTTCTGGGTTCATTTGGAGGCAGCAGCTCGAAAATTACTGGTCATGCATAATACCACTGCTTCTTTTCCCCCAGACATGTCAACATGCCCTCGCCTAAGTCGCGAGTTTGTCAGTAAATATCATTTCCTCAGCGCCCCTGCCATGAAAAGACGACCGGGGAGAGCTGAAATGCAATAGCCGGCAATAGCGACGAAACGAGAAATCATTCATGGGCCTCGCATCAAGAGAGGCTAGTATATTCCGCCGCTCCTGCTCATTTCCTTTTCACGTGGCTTAATGTCTCCTGATTGGTCATTTTACTCCTGCCCTGTCAAAGACTGGAATTCGCGAATCGGCCGGTGTTTGAGAATAAGAGATTCTGTTTGATTCGGGCTGAAAGAGAACGAAAGGAAAGAAGAAGAAGAAGAAAACGTAATAACAGACGGGTCAAGGCCTGCCATTGTAAACACGTACTTTCTCGAAAATGTACGATTCCGCTCGTTTGTTTATAGCTTTGTTTTTCTTACCACAGCAACACGTTTTAGAATTCTAAGTTGATTAAAATTACCTGCAAACCTTTCGTCTAGTAGCATTTTGTGCTTTCAATATCATTTATTTCATTTTTACTTCTTTTTACTACATTCTGTAATGATTAGATTTTTTTCTTCTTGTTGTTGTTGCTGCTGAGTTGATTTATCTAGGCTGCGTTACAGCACACAAAGGATAATGAAAAACAATCTTGTGGTTTGAAGCACCAGGTTTAACTCGGTTCAGTTCATTTGGTTTACGTGTTTGGAGTCAGGTGACTGGTTAAATCATAGTGGTTTAAATCCTTGATAATAAATGACTTGTTGAATCAAAGTGATTTAAAACAAATAAAATAATAATAGGTGACTTTTTGAATCACAGTGGTTTAAATCTGTGGTGGTTGGTTGAATCATGAGTAAATAAGCAAATGCATTTTGATGCCCATCATTTAACCTCGTAGGTAATATGAGGGTAAAAGTTCGATTATAAGTCGAGTACACAAGGACATGGCGTACGTACAACTATGCGACGTCAACAAAGTTAGTGGACAGAAGTTGGTATTCGATTCTAAGCTTTGCACAGCGACGCTTAATATACGCACTTGCAATTCTAGCTCACATTTTGCTTGTTATTGCTGTATTTTGTTGTTGTTGTTGTTGTTGTTGTTGTTGTTGTTGTTGTTGTTGTTGTTGTTGTTGTTGTTGTTTGTTGTTGTTGTTGTTGTTGTGTGTTGTTGTTTGTGTGTGTGTGTGTGTGTGTGTGTGTGTGTGTGTGTGTGTGTGTGTGTGTGTGTGTGTGTGTGTGTGTGTGTGTGTGTGTGTGTGTGTGTTGTTGGTGTGTGGTGTGTGTGTGTGGTGTTGGGTGTGTTGTGTGTGTGTGGGGGGGGTGTCTGTGGGTGTGTCTGTCTGTCTGTGTCTATTCGTTTGAATCTTTTTTGCCTATGTATACAGTTAATGTAAAAGATTTTGTACGCGCTTCAGGTCATTATGGGTTACGGTGCGCTAAGTGCCCATTACTACTACTGCTACTACTACTGCTGCTGCTGCTGCTGCTGCTGCTGCTACTGCTATTGCTACTGCTGCTGACTACTACTACTACTACTACTACTACTACTACTACTACTACTACTACTACTACTACTACTACTACTACTACTACTACTACTATTGTAACAGTCACTGCGGCGAACAATTCCGGAGCTTATGGGGCGACCAGGACTCGCTGAATACGGAAAAACAACAACAGAACAAATAAAAATTGCTGTTTTTCGCGGTAATTCACTCAAACCCATTATGCAGGAACTCTGAAACAAGAATGTCTGCTAGCGTTCTAAAACAAGATCCAAACACAAACGATAAATCCATTATGCAGGCTCTAGCTATTTACTCTGTTTCCTTTCCCCCCATGAATTTCGTTTGAAGCACCAGGTTTAACTCAGTTCAGTTCCTTTCAATTACATTTTAATCCTCTCATAAGAGGCAATATCACTTCAATCAATTTCTAGGACACATTTCTCAGCCTCATATCAGTCTCCGATTAAACTGAAATTTAATTCAGAATGCATGATTGAAAGCATGCAGTGTCGGAACGAGTCCTTTTTGTGTGTGTGTGATTATCGGCGAGTCGCTTTTTATTCTCAGTTACTTGATCAAATAGAAACAGGGGCGAAGAATATCATCATAGGAAATGCTCTCTATTTTATCTTCCTCTTTTTTTCTTTTTCTTTTTTTCTTCTTTTTTTCTTTTTACTGCGTTCCATACTTTCTCTAAATCTCAGTATAGCATCTCAGTATAATTATGGTCAACCATTTTGCATCTGTCCAAATACACTCAAGCTCAAAGTTAAGCAACATTTTTACAACAATGCACAGATGTTCAACCGCGCAATAAACCACATCCACAACAACAACAACAACTCTACGGGTGGAAGGTCTATATCCACTAGTCTGCCTCCATTCAAACAGCAATCAGTTTCACACGTACAGCTACACCGAGCGGAGGAAACGTGAGAAACGTGGCAGATGTGTGTAAAAATTACCAGTTTCAACTATCAACTTGCAAGCATAGAAACAAACAGCTAAGAAATATCAAAGATATTCACAATCTGAAGTATATTAGCTATAGACTCCTTACTTCTTAAACTTGGACATTTTGCCTTGGATCTAACAACTGCATGTTGAACTAAGCCAAGGCTTTTCACTATCTTGATTTCAAGACGTCTTGGGGGATAATCAGTTTTCTCGTCGTTTGATGCCACTGTCCGGTACCTAATCCCCACTCCGCTGACACTGTTAGCTCTACCCCAGTCCTCTTACCTCCACCCCAGTCCCGTTACCTCCACCCCCAATCCTGTTACCTCCACCCCAGTCCTCTTACCTCCACCCCAGTCCGGTTACCTCCACCCCAATCCTGTTACCTCCACCCCAGTCCTGTTACCTCCACCCCAGTCCCGGTACCTCCACCCCAGTCCTGTTACCTCCACCCCAGTCCTGTTACCTCCACCCCAGTCCTGTTACCTCCACCCCAGTCCCGTTACCCCCACCCCAGTCCCGTTACCTCCACCCCAGTCCTGTTACCTCCACCCCAGTCTCGTTACCTCCACCCCAACCCCGTTACCTCCACCCCAATACCGTTACTTCCACCCAATCCCGTTACCTCCACCCCAGTCCTGTTACCTCCACCCCGGTCCCGTTACCTCCACCCCAGTCCTGTTACCTCCACCCCAGTCCCGTTACCTCCACCCTAGTCCTGTTACCTCTACCCCAGTCCCGTTACCTCCATCCAAGTCCGCTTACCTCCACCCCAGTCCAGTTCTGTTACCTCCACCCCAGTCTCGTTACCTCCCCAGTCCGCTGTTCCCCAGTTAGCGAAACCTCTTCGGCTTGCAGCGTTTCCGTACCAAGGGGGATCACTCTGCGGTATTGGGGGGCTGACAGGCACGAAAGCTCCGGAAATGTGGTCTGCTCGCTAATGAAGCCAAGCCGAGGTTGCATTCACTGTTTACGTTATAAGTACCGAGTTGTGTGGGTCCACTCCCGCCCCCGCCCCCGCCCCCCGACCCCACACCCCACGCCCCCTCCGCCCACCCCTCTCACTCCCTTTTTTTCTTTTTCTTTTTTTCTTTCTTTGTGTGTTGTTGTTTCTTTTTTTTCTTTTTTTTAGGAGCGGTTACTCCCCTACCACTGAAAGCTACATTTGGGTGTCTATTGGCCTACACTAAAATCACCCAGACCTACATTTGAAAACTTTGAGCAAACAGGAGAGAGAGAGAGAGAGAGAGAGAGAGAGAGAGAGAGAGAGAGAGAGAGAGAGAGAGAGAGAGAGAGAGAGAGAGAAAATGAACGGAGACCTCATTGCCTACACTGGACAGCGCGGGTTAAGTTCGCCATTAATCTTACTATCGCATCCAGTGACTTACTTCTCGAGTCCCATTTTGAACCAGGAGAAGCTATAAATGAAAATATGTAAGTTAATATTTCTTTCTCCAGTTCCATGTTTTCATTCGTTCGTTCCTTGCTGGGGACGAGGAAATTTATGCAGAAAACTGGCCCATCATTCTGTTTCCCACCCAGTAAAAAGCATTCTTTTATTCTTTTACACACACACACACACACACACACACACACACACACACACACACACACACACACACACACACACACACACACACACACACACACACACACACACACACACACACACACACACACACACACACACACACACACACACACACACACACCCCACCCGCCCCTCCCTCTCTCTCTCTTTATGTATATAATTATGCAAACGTGCGCTTTTCTCTTCAATCTCATTCCCTGTTCTCTTCTCTTGGTCTTTTATTTTGTGCATGATGCGATCGAGAGCCAGTTAGCGCCCAGTTCATCCTCACTTGCGATTGATTGTGTGTGTGTGTGTGTGTGTGTGTGTGTGTGTGTGTGTGTGTGTGTGTGTGTGTGTGTGTGTGTGTGTGTGTGTGTGTGTGTGTGGTGTGTGTGGTGTGTGTGTGTGTGTGTGTGTGTGTGGTGTGTGTGTGTGTGTGTGTGTGTGTGTGTGTGTGTGTGTGTGTGTGTTGTGTGTGTGTGTGTGTGTGTGTGTGTGTGTGTGTGTGTGTGTGTGTAGATAGAGATAGATAGATAGATACAGATATATCTGAGAGAGAGAGAGAGAGAGAGAGAGAGAGAGAGAGAGAGAGAGAGAGACAACAGAGACAAGACACACAACACACACACACACACACACACCACACACACACACACACACACACACACACACACACACACACACACACACACACACACACACACACACACACAAGACAGAGAGGCAGAGACAGTCAGACAGACAGACAGAGAGTGAGACAGATGGGGAGAAGAGAGACAGAGAAACTAGCTGTCTTTAACATAGCATTGTTCATACAGATAACATTCTTTAATCTTTCAGTCTACCAACAGAATTCTCTCTCTCTCTCTCTCTCTCTCTCTCTCTCTCTCTCTCTCTCTCTCTCTCTCTCTCTCTCTCTCTCTCTCTCTCTCTCTCTCTCTCTCTCTCGGGAGAGAGAGAGAGAGACTGACAGGCAGGCAGGCAGGCAGGCAGGCAGGCAGACAGACAGACGGACAGACTAGCTAAATGTCACTGACAGTACAATGAAAGATTCAGGAAGTATGTCTATAGTGAATAAAGTGCTATGCTAAAACGTGCACTCGTTCATGTTAGCAACTTGAGCACCAAGCGGTCACCCATCACATAATAATCTGAAGCGCAGAGACAGTCGTCAGGTTGTGATTGCAAGTGTAGGAATAGCTAGGCTACTGCAGTCATTCGGCACGCCGACCTTACTTCAAATGGTTGGGCCCCATGCAGAGTTCGCGACGTCTAGGCTCAACGTCATAATAACTGAAAGGGACAGAGGGAGAGAGAGAAACAGACAGAGAGACAGAGGCAGAAAGAGACAGAGACACACAGAGAGACAGAGACAGGCACAGACACAGACACAGACAGACAGGGATACAAAGACAGAGACACAGAGAGAGAGACACAGAGACAGAGACATACACAGACACAGACAGACAGACAGGGAGACAAAGACAGAGACACAGAGAGAGACAGGGACAGAGAGACACACAGAGAGACAGAGACAGACAGAGGGGGGAGACAGACAGACAGACAGAGACATAGAAGCGGAGGCAGAGAGAGACAGCGAGAAACAGAGACATAGAAGCGGAGGCAGAGAGAGACAGCGAGAAACAGAGACAGATAGACAGTAAGTAAATTGGTGTTTTACGCCCAGTCAACCAGAGCGGTTATATAAGGGCATGACATATAGACAGAGACAGAGAGACACAGACACAGACACAGACAGAGACAGAGAACACTCACTGCACTCATTACAGAGCACAATCAACAGAAAATGGAACTACTTACAACTGTCTTTGCGTTCCAATGAAGGTTAACGAGCTTAGCAAACTATAAACCGTCCCGGCCAGTGAGCACATTTATTAATGTTGACAGCATACATATCGACTTGGCTTCTTTCGTCACAACCTAATGACAGCAGACTCGTGCGCTGATGGCTCGTGATGCACGAATAGCTTCATTTGATAGACGCTATAAATGGGTTTTGCGAGCCACAGTTGGCGAGTGAGCCGGTTTGGCCTAGCGGTAAGGCGTTAGGCTGGGAGCGGGATAGCTCAGTGGTTAGAGCGCCGAACCCGTGATTGAAAGGTCGCGGGTTCGAATCCCAGCAGGGGCGGCGGGAGAGTTTTCTTCTCCGGGGTCAACTTTCTGTGCTGACTCTTATTTCGGTATCCGTTCCACCCCCGTGTTACCGCAGTAGCACGTAAAGATCCCGGTCATTCCGTCAAAAGTGCAGGTGGCAGGTTATAGCTAAATACGCATACACCCTACCTATGTGGCTTTGAATGAAGTGGCACTGTAACCTGGTGCATGGTTGAATGGTGTACACAGAACTTGCGCCGAAACGGCAGCATTTCACGTGGCACCAGCCATGCAACATCCACAGAGCGCTACCAGTACACCACTTCCGTGGATATTAATAATACGCGCTATAAAAGGATACAGTCACTCATTCAGAAACACATGCGACATGTGCGCATTGAGTCTGCTCGAGAGCAGAGAATAGCGCTATATAAAAGCTGTGAATAATAATAAGCGGAAGGACCTCGGTTCGATACCGCTTCTGCTCTCCTTTCTCTTCAGAAAGGTTGTGGTTTGTGGACACTGTCTTGTGACTTTGTCCATCACTTCCTACTGAAACATTAAAATGGCTCTCATCGCTGCCCATCTTAATGCAGAAGTCATTCTGGTGGTGACAGTGTAGCGATAGGTATATAATCTCCCTCTCCCCCCACCTCCATACCCCCTTCCCCCCTCTCCTCCCATCCCTAATAAGCCTTATGGTTTCTGTGGATGTTAAGCACCATGTTTACTTACTTACAGTTGCCGTGTTTCTGTGTGAGAAACGTGAAAACGCACGGAGAATGAAGAATGCGTGAAGAACTGGGCAAACCACATCACATCAGCTTGATGGCTTAAATTGGAGTAAACGTTCTGTCAGTAGGGTTGGTTGGCTGGCTGGGATGTTGTTTGTTGGTGGGTTGGTGGGTTGGTTGACTGACTTCCGGATGAGTTGGTTGGTTGGTGTTGACTGAGTGAGTGAGTGAATGAGTGAGTGATTTGTTGACGTTAGTATTTCAGTGGTTCGCTCAGGCAACAGGTAACGTTCGTATGCACTTGGTAATAGCGGAGGAAAGCAAAACAACAACAACAACAAAACAACAACAAAACGGAGCTGTTTATGCTGAATTTTCAGTGTGTTGGTACACAAAGATGAGCGTGTTTTGCTGTCCAAGCGAAGATTCGCTCATTACAGTTTATCTGTGCGTACAGAGGCCGTATTCGTGTTAACAAGGTAAATGCACGATGCATGGAGGCTTTGATGCAAGAGACAGTAAGCTGATTGCAGCTAAGCGGAGCTGGATCGAACTGAACTGAACTGAGGCCAAATGATGGGATTTGATCGGTAATTACCGTTCCCCTTGTGCCTTTCTCTAGTAGGAAGCACGGGGATTTGACTCTACAACATTTCAATTTTTCTCTTTTCTGTTTGTTCCGGCTGCACCAGTTAACACATAAGAAAAAAGAAGATAAAACGAGAAAAACTAAACAAAAAACACACACAAAAAACAACAACAACATGCAATTAACCTTTTAAAAGGATTTTGTTTTATTTTTATTTTTTACTGTTGATGCAATGCCCTCCAAAGGACACAATGTGAAACACAGATTAAGCAAACTAGATCGGCAACTGTGCTTTACCTAAGAGTATTGGAGTACAAAAAAAGAAGAAGTAAAGCAAAGGAAAACCCCAACAAAAGTCACTTTTTTGATGCGTGAAAGGTGTTGTGCTGTTACAATGTCCTTCCAGAAATAGTCTCTGTTAAATTAACCAGATGTATATGTTCATTTTAAGATTCTGTTTGACACACGAGAGATGTTCGAGTAGAAAGCAAGGTGTAAAAAAAAAGAAGCGTGAAACTGAAAATCAACAGGTATTAACATTTTCGATGCCAGAAAGCTGTAGTGTTATGTAATTTATGCAGCGCCCTTCCAAGAACAGTGGCAAACACGGGTAAAGCTAACCAGACACACATTTCATTCTAAGATTTTGCTTCACATTCTCCCATGAGAATGAAGTACCAGAGCACCAGCAACAAAGCATAAATATAATGCTGTCTTACAGACAACTGAGAAACACGTTTGCAATGACATCGTGTGATGGCGGGAGATTTTCTTCTCCGAGGTCAGCTTTCTGTGCTCACTCCTATTTCGGTATCCGTTCCATGTCCGTGTTACCGCAGCTGCACGTACAAGATCCCGGTCATTCTGCCAAAAGTGCAGCTGGCAGGTTACAGCTAAACACACCTGGCTTTGAATGAAATGACACTGTACTCTAGTGCATTGTTGTATGATGTACACAGAACTTGCGCCGAGACGCAGCAGTTTCGCGTGGCACCAGCCATGCAACAACCAAGTGGCGTGGTCAGTGCACCACTTCGGTGGATAGTAAAAAACGCGCTATAAAAAATAAAATGATACAGTCTCTCAGAATCACATGCGACCTATGATGAGCGCAGTGGGTCTGCTGTAGAGCAGAGAACGGCGTAAGTAAGTAAGTAACTTGGTGTTTTACGCCCAGTCAACCAGTACGGTTACATCAGGGCGAGCAAGAAGGAGAGGAGTAAGTAAGTAAGTAACTTGGTGTTTTACGCCCAGTCAACCAGTACGGTTACATCAGGGCGAGCAAGAAGAAGAGGAGTAAGTAAGTAAGTAAGTAACTTGGTGTTTTACGCCCAGTCAACCAGTACAGTTACATCAGGGCGAGCAAGAGAAAGAGGAGTAAGTAAGTAAGTAACTTGGTGTTTTACGCCCAGTCAACCAGTACGGCTATATCAGGGCGAGCAGAGAACGGCATTATATAAAAGCGATCAAAAACAAATGAATAAAAGTCCAAGGGGCAGCACAGGGGTTAAAGATCCAAAGCTTCCTCTCATTCCATGCACACGTGCACATCGTCAAGTGGCTAGCCATGGGGCGGCATCCCTGCTAGAGCTACTAAATGCAAAACGGAGTGGCGCATGGGGGGAAGGGAGAGGAGGAGGCTGGCAAAGAGAAATAAAGACGTAATGAAAAATGGCCTCCTCCCACCCTCCAGGACCCCCACTCCCTCTCCAGAACCCCACCCCCTTCCCCTAAAAAAAAAATATTTAAAAAATTCAAAAAATCCGATGGAAATGAGCGAGAAGGAACGACTTCCATGCAGCGTTGCAAAGGAAGCGGCACGCACCGTCCATGGCCCAGCGGAAGCGGAAGGATGCGGAGCGGAAGCAGGCAACAGCCATGATAGGAAGGGATACAAAGCGGGCACGGCAACGTGGGTGGGGTGGGAATTGGGTGGAGGGGTAGAGGGGTGGGGGTGGGGGGTGGGAAGGCGTGAGCCAGTCGGCCGGGCAGCGAGAAGTGATGACCTTGCTCGCATGCTGGAGGTGACGATGAAGACAAAGTGGGACGTGAAATTAAACAGCTAAACCCTCCTCCCTCTCCTCCCCCCCCCCCCCCCCCCCCCCCCCCCCCCCCCCCCCCCCCCCCCCCCCCCCCCCCCCACCCCGCCAACACCCCCACCTACCCAACCCAACCTCCTCCGTGTCAGGGCTCGCTAGGCTGTCAAGTTAACCCGCAACAAAACCGGGGCCGTACATCACGGTGTAGCCGAGCGATGGCGGTCAAGGCGGACGGCGCTAAGGGTGCGGGTTATTATCTCCCCTTCGCTCTCGCGTGAGCCGTGTGTACTTCCTGACCCCCACCCGCTGGTGTTCAAGCGGCCATTGTTGTTGTTTTTCACGGGGAAGTCGGCCGCCAGAGAGGAACGTGGAGGTGGTTTCTCCGAGTGCTTTTAAAGGCAGCGAGATCGGGGTTGAAGGGGAGGAAGCGGCTGGTACGAACCCGATTGACTCGGGCAGTATTCGCACCCCGTCCTCTAACCACTCTTGCTTCACCTCTTCGTCCCCTTAGCTTCACGGTGGTCGGCTCAGTGTCTGGTCGTTCGGACGAGACCGTGCACACAAGGCACACACACACGCACACACACACACACACACGCACGCGCACACACACACACGCACGCACACAAAAACACGCACGCACGCACGTACACACACACACACATATACACACACGCACAGACGCACACACACGCACGCACGCACACGCACTCATGCCGCACGCACGCACGCACGTACACACACACATACACGCACGCACGCACGCACACACACACACACACACACACACACACACACACGCGCGCGCGCGCGCGCACACACACATGCACGCATGCACGCACACACGCACGCACGCATATACACACACGAACGCATACACACGCACGCACTCTCTCTCTCTCTCTCTCTCTCTCTCTCTCTCTCTCTCTCTCTCTCTCTCTCTCTCTCTCTCTCTCTCTCTCTCTCTCTCTCTCTAACAAAATGGCGGTCACGTGTGCTAGAGAAGAGCACGTTCTAAAAGACCCTACAACAAAAACAATTCATTTCCCTGGCAAAAAGCCGGTGTGGCATGGTTCGGGTCCATCATGTCAATTATGATTCAATCCGTAGACAGGGTAGGGTAAGGTAGACAACTCTTCCCTGAGCTATGGGACAAGGCAGTGCAACAAACTAATGACATTGACTGGTTTCGTAAGAACAATAATCCCCCAGTAGGACATCAGCATGGGGTGACCCTGATTATTATAGTCAGTCTCCCTTTCACGCAAACCATCATTTGCTGTCTGTGTCACAGCGCTCACATCGCATTTGCTTTTCAAGCCGTTATTGAATCCCACACGTAATACATCAAAGGAATCAATCTGATGACAAGAAGCTAGTGGCGGAAATTCCACTCTTTGTGGGCGAGAATAACCGATGTGATCAAAGTGCAACAATAACAGAACCTATCACGCAAAGCGCACAACACGTACATCACGCAGAGACAGCAAACATACGTTACTATAACCTCCGTATAGTAAGCATCTCTGCAACAGGGTTCCAGGCGAGATCAAAAGACCAAGAGATCTTAGAGGAGAGAGGTGGAGCTGGACCCTCAACTTAGCCCAGAAGAGATCATGAGTAGGGAGGTGGAGCTGGGCTAAGAAAGCTGGACTTCCTTTGCTTGAGTTGTCCAATTTGTTCGTCAACAGCAGTGCAACGGACATTGTCTTTGTGACTCTGGCCAAGCACAGCAGTTGAAACAGCAATTGCGCAGTGCACAAGTCGCTGGGCAATGGCGAGGGGACACCGCCCTAACACTTCCATTGTTCTGGCGGCGGTCCACGGTCTCTCCTGTCTTTTTCGGGCGGTTTCCGCGGTCGAGCCTTCACTCTGTCGTCCCCTTCCCACTCTGTCCCCGTCCCTAATAGGCCATCTCGCCTCCGTGGACGTAAAGCACCAAGAAAGAAAGATCTCTGCAGTTATACAGTCTGCCCCGCGGAGTGTCAGCTAGCCATGCTGTCTATAACTTATCCATCAGCCTGGGAAACCAAGACCGTCCAGGGGTCTACAGCCAGGCAGCTAGGCCTCATTGGACTTGATTCCCAATAGCAGCCAGTCTCCTCTCTGTTCCTGTGTTGCCTGGAGTTGGTCTCGGGATTAGCGGAGGAGTCGGCTGTCTGACGCTGAGATGACGCAGCGCACGACTGGGGGCCCTACTTTCAACACGGATCACGCTGCACGTGCATCCTGCCTGAGCGGCGAAACAAGGAAGCGTATGCACAGTCACTGGGTCTGCTCATCTCGCTAAATGCGCTCTGATCTCGTTAAGTAATACATCGGATTCCAGCTTCTCTTCCTATGCACTGATCGATGAAAGGGCGTTCCTGTGTTGCCGTAAAGTCGGTTTTCTTTCTCTTTTTTTCTTCTCTTTTTTTTCTTTTTCTTTTTCAAAATTTGTCTAATGGACCAAAGAGCTTGGATTAGTCACCGAAAGGGCAGAAATCACAGATCATCT